>APFE030301036.1:3264-14019 GCA_000404065.3 Pinus taeda | reverse complement strand
CATGTTCGACTTCGACTCCCATATTCGCATGCTTGAACTTGTACTTTGTTCGGGTCGAGATGGAGCGCAAGACCCTGGATTTTGTCTGTTGAGATCCAGGTTGCGATTTTGTGGATTATTATGGTCATTACATGGCTCATTCACTGGATGGCTGCGCCCATACCTTGGATCCAGATTTTTATGTACTCTGCTATGGATAGCTGCGCCCATACCACATACATCATGTACTTGAGATATCAGTTGTACTTCTCCATGCAGGTTCTCCAACGGCAGTGTTTTCAGTTGGCCATGTTCTTGTAAAGCATTTCACCCCTCTCTCTCTCTCGGGCCTCATGCTTTAGGGGGCATCTGTTACACAGTAATTTTTCACCGTCCCTATTACCCCTTCTCCCGCACCTTGGAGGACTCATTCCGGGACCTGTGAGAAGTGACATGACCTAGAAACACTTGCCTTGTATTCCCCTAGACATGTACTTCATATGCACTGAAGACACCTTTTGCAAAATACCCATAAAAATAGCCCTTTTTCCATTGGTGTTGTTCCACTGTGTATCACTCGCGCCAATGGGGGAAATACTCCAAAGAGGGCGCCCCAGCTGGCGCTCTGTCTCAGAGTCGCACTCGTGCCAGCCCAGTTGGGTAAAGTTTTTAACAAACCAACTTGCGAAGGTTCTTCCTAACCTATTCATGAACTGATTCCAACTTGAGTTAGTTCAGTTGGGCTTTGAATCTCCATAAAAGGGAAGTAGTTCTCCACCTCTCATGGAAGCCTCTTAAGGATAAGGCCAATCCCATGAATCTTGTGGATGATCCTAACTCCTTCTCCTCTATCTATAAAAGCTTGTCCTTTTTCCTTTGACAAGCTAGTTAGTAATTCTACTCTTCAAGCTCCAGATTCTAAGTCCCAAAGTTTGAGAATTGCTAAGCTCATGCTACAAGAGGCCTTCTTCATCCCCATAAGGCTATATCTTTAATGAGGAGATCCTTGTCCAAGTAACCAAGGAGAGAGAGGCTGTTCCCCTTTCCCACAAGGTTTCAAGGCATGTGTTGCTGATCACCAGCAAAGGAGGATTTGATGCTCAGAACTTGGTTGTGTTCTTCTTTGTTATCAATAATAATAGACAGACTATCATTATGGTTCCACTCTTATTGTCTTTGTAATGATGTTTGAGTTATATCCTTTCTGACTGATATATAGTTGCATCTCTTGGATTTTATGCTTGTATTTGTGTCGTTCTTTGCATGTGCCGGTGTCCATTCACGAGGATCGTGGGGATTGTGACCAGCTGGAGCGAAAGAATGGGAGCGATGACTCTTCTACAAGTACTAGCGTTGGATTCGAGGTAGGCCCTCATCATCGTTATTTAACTTGCAATTAGGAACCTGCATGTTAGCGTTGTTTGATTGTTGCTAGACCCCATTTGGGCTAGTGGGATTGCCTCTATCCGTAGAGGGGATTTACCTCCACAACACCATTTTCCGGAGTCAGAATCGCTCATGGACCCTTACTTCTATGCAGTCACTAACTACTTGATCACAAAGGAGGTTGTCAAAGGCTGAGTGAAAGAGCTAGATAATTTTTGTAAGACACCCACCAACACCTACAAGACAAGATCTTCAGGACGGCCTACCAACTCTTGATAGTTCTATGTTGCAAAATGTATGGTCAGCAGAGTACTGAAACCTTCCCTGAAGGGTGGGAATTCTTACTAAACTTGGTTGTGAATGAAGGAAGATCATTCAATTGGTCATACTTGTTGGTTCAACAAATGAAGATCCATGTAGCTAATGCCTTGAATCCTCCCAAGGGAAAGAAAGCTAGATTTTACATGTCTTCCTATCTACCAGATGCAATTTGTGCCCATAAATCATTCCCTGGCATGAATTGGACTTGGACTTGGAAACCACGAGAGCCTGCTGTGCACAATTATTGCAAGATGATTTCAGAGTGCAGCCACGAAGGAGTAATGGAAAAGTTGACTGATCACTTGCTCATTCCATTGTATAAGTTGATCTTGTCGAAGGAAGAACCACCTTCCATGTCACATGGCACAATGGAAGTAGTGTTAGAGATAGAAAATTGGTTTGCCTCACTAGATGGCACTTTCCTAAGAGTTTTTGGTAGACATAAGTCTCTGCATCTTTTACCGAGGTATGCCACCGATAAGTTAGTCATGTAAGAAGTTTCCTACCATCTCTCCACAAGGTTGTTAGCAATTTTGCAGAGGAAGAAGAAAACACCTTCACCCGCTCTTCCTATGTAGATCAGATTCTATGAAATCAAGAACTTGAAAGCCGCAAACACCAAAGGCAAGGTGATAGAGAAATCCACATTCAGTTGTTTGGACTTAAATCTGTACGATCGAAGGAATGTTTGAAAATACCACTGTGCGAGGATTCATTTCCAGTGGCCAAGCGAGACCTTTCATAGACTTGAGGAGGAAGCATGGAAAAACTGTTACAATGCCTCCAAGTCCAGCGAGCCAGTCAACTTCACAGGAACATCGCAGGTTGCTCTGTTAAAGGAAGTCACTCTAGAAGGAGTACCAGTGGAAAGGTACAACCCAGTGTGAAATGAGTGCAAGAGGAAAGTTGTGCATAGTCTAGGGGGAGAGTGAAGCCGCAAGATGAAAATAGATCCAGTCATTCTGAAAGCGACCATAGTAGTAGAGAAGAAGAGGAAACAAAGGATGTAGGAAGAAGAAAAAAATCAGAGGGAAGAAAAATAACATAGGATCTTGGAAGAATAAAGCTAAAGATAATAATAAGAAGAAGAAGAAATCCAAAGAATAGAATAAGAAGAAGTCGCATGAAGACAAGCTGAGGAACAAGAGCATAACCGACTACTAGAAGAGGAGAGTGTATAGTTGCGGGACAAGGAGATCTCTCAAGAAATTAAGGAGTTCATTGTGATTCAAGACATGGAGGTGGAACCAAAGCAGTTAAACTGAGATGTTGACCTCATGTCGAGCACTCAGCAAGTCACCGTTCATTCTTCCCCTCCTCTGGCAATAGAGAAAGTTCCAAGTGAGGAAGAGGAAATTATTCCTCTTAATGAGGGTCTGTTCATGGACATGTACAATTTGACTTACAACATGCTTCAGAAGAAGACTGTACAAGAAAGGAAGAAACATTTTCTAGATGATCTCACATCTCCTGCATTCATTAGAGAAAGGATGATTGTGACAAACACCAAAAGAAATCCGAATGCCATTTCCGCAAAAAAACTTGGCCTTTACAGGTGCTACAAAGTTAACCATGGAGTATTTGATGGCTAAGAAAAAATAATTGGCAAAGATCTTACAAGATATGAAGCAAGAAGTTGAAAAGATCCGAGCAGGGGTCGAGAATGCAACTCTCGTGCAAGTATATTTGGAAGAACTTAAGGCAACCATACTTGGTGAAGTATTGACGTTAGGAGAAACCATGCAAAGCTTGTATGAAGAGCTTTTCATCGTGCCTAAAGTAGTTTTCCTCTTGTACGACATGCAACATAAGGATAATGCCAAAGATCCCAAGGTTTTCCATACAACCATCACTGCCATGCATGAGTGGTCAATTCAATACAAGGGGGCACCATCTGAGTTAGCGAAGAAAACAAGGCCACATGCAGAGTTGGAAAAAGTGCAAGTGCAGATGATCTCTTAGAGAAAAAAATAAATTGCCTCATTCATCGCCAATATTCAAGCCTCATATCCATGATTGTACAATAACATGGATTTCATGGTGAAATCACATAATCTCCCATCAGTTGGCTCACTCATTGAAGCCAAACACAAGAATCAAGTTAGGAAGGAGGTTGAAGAATACATGGATTGGTTTAGACATATTGCTACCAAGGAAGATCTTGAAGTGAATAGGTAGAACACGCATAAGTACATTGGTGGCCTTGTCCAGATCAATACTATGATGCTCCTGCTAAAGAAGGAAACTCGCACTAGTTCCAAATCAGTGTACTTGGATGCCATGGAGGCTACAATCCGCTTTCAACCTGATCCTATCACACAATTTGGGGAAGTCATCACGCAGTACAAAGCTTGACACTGTCATGTGTGTCAGGGTCCTATATTATAGGGATCATAGTAATTTCTATCAACCTATTCATTTGAAGTCAATTTGTAAACAGTAGTCTTGTTTTCATGAGTGTTAAGTCAAAAGGGTCTATTTCTAAACTCCAAAGTGTAATGTCATCATGGAAGAGTCTTAAAAGTCATGTCATGAAAGATATGGTCATTATGAGTTAGTTATGCTAATATCATGTCAATATTGAGAATAAATTTTGAGGGTCAGTTATGGTCAGTTATGTCATATCATGGTCATCATTGCAAAAGAACCTTTATTCATTTCTTCATATCACCAAGTGGTTTACCATGATTGAAAGAAGGAACTAACCAGATCTGTGTTTGGTTCACTCTTTCAAAGAAATCTAATCGCAGTTGCTGCAAAACCGACCTGTTTGATGCGAAATTTCCCTGCCTCCAACATACTGCATAATCCACCTTTGAATATCATCATACCCTGTTTTAGGAAGATTGTATAGCCTGTACATTCAGTGGTGGAGACCCGAGAAGGAAAGAAAAAAGTTTAAGGGAGGAGATATAGTTAATTACACGCCCCAAGATTTGAATATAGTGAATAATGATTTTGTTATTAGAGTAGATTTTGAACAGGTTGTGATATTTTGTTAGAAGATTCAAGGCTAGGGCCACTACTTTTAAATTACCATTTAAAGCTTGCACTAGTAAGTTTTTGGTGAAGTTAGCAAAAATGTAGCAAGGACATGCTGCACATTTTACATAGTCTTTTATGTCAATGAGATGGTGCAATTTTGAGGTTTTGATTGTCCTGTGGGGTGTTATAAGGATTTCAAAACACTTATATGTTGCCTCCAACACTTTGTTTCAAAAAAAAAACTCATCATATGCACCAAAATTTGAAGTTGCTGCGCAAGTTAGAGTTTTGTTGTACAAGTTGAAAAATGTTGTGAAAATGAGATTTGCTACAAAGAATTGTCAAGCCAGTCGTGAGTAAGGATGCCTTTTGTTTCTTTGATATTTTTTTACATTGTATCTGATTTAGTTCATCTTTTCAAACTTATAAGAGACCTTCAGATTTCCTCCTAACATCCTGAGCTACATCTGCTGTGTGTTTTGCTATGCAAGTGTGTTGCCCAAACATATTTTCATCATATCTATTAAAACATGTACCCATTTTCCATGAAATTTTTACAGTAGATGCATGGGGGTTATATGAATAAATTCAGTTAATTTCAGCCCAAAATGTTTCACGGTTTTCGAGAAACTGGCCATTGTCACCTACAACAAATTTTGGATTTTCTCGAAATACGTGTCTCAGATTTGGCTCAATTTTTTTGTGGGGAAGAATTATGATGATATTAAAGTTATAAAAAAAATATCATCTCAATCAGATTCACCATTTAGGATATATTTAAAAAATATCAGTTACAGGGGAAGTGTTGCAAAAGTTTGTTGCGAATCTGATATCAAATGGGAGATGGTGGTTTGAAGCAAGGTTTTCAGTTTTTGGGATCTTTCATAGGTTCATAAAATTCACAGGGAAATTTCAAGATGACCAATTAGTTTCTTTTCTCAGATATAGGCTGGAAATATGCATAAATTGAAATGCTGTGAAAGTTGCTGCAGAACTGGAAGATTTGCAGCAGATGTTGCGTGTTTTACAATTTTACTTTAAAATATGTTTATGGCCTAAGGAATATTAATTTTGAAAAAGTGAAAGAGGTTTTTGTTAAAATCTAGATAAATTACAAAAACCTCTCTCCTTTTGGCACATGCATTACATTTTTGGAATTACATGTATCATTTTGAGACCCATTTTTTACAATTTTGCCAAGCCAAATTTGTTGACAAATTTCTAAAAATTTTGAAATTCAATTTGGTGGACCTACTACTTGGCATAATTGATTCCAAGATGATTTGTATGATGAATTTTGAATATTTTTCTATCCAATTCCATGATTTTCTCTTCAGCTAGCATGTTTTTGGTTAGTCAAAACCAAACCCTAGATAGTAGGATTGGGTAGATTTTCCAAATATTTTATTGGGCCTAAAGCATTGTAACCTCTTCATATTTTTGGGAAAAGGATGGATTTCGAACCCCCTTTGACTTAGGAATATCATATTATATATAATTCATGAATATGAATGTAAAAAGGGTTGTTGGTCAGATTGGAGAGAAAGAGATTATGTGTGCATTATATATTTTGAATATTTTTGCCAGTGAATGAAAGACATAAGGTAATTTGTAAGGATTCATGTGTCAGATCTTGATGGTGTCGTGCTTCTTTCATGCTGTAAGCTTGTCTTATGATTTTACATCTCTTGAATGTATGTATTCATGATTGGAAGAACCGAATGTTTAACTCATAATTCATCTAAAAGATGCTCTGATTTAGTTTTACCAAGTGATCTATGTTTTCCTCTTAAAGAAACATTCAAAATTTATCTACAGTTTGATATTATTTGTGTTGTTTCTATCTTTTCGCACACTGACCCTGCTACAACAAATTAATTCCATCACCAAGACTGACTACCTTGCCCCTGTGGAAAAACCCTTTATCTCTTCATCATATCGCTAGACAAATAATCAATTTGACATGACTCCATGCCCAGTGGATCTGTCTCCTTTCTTACAAGCAAACCTTTGAAAACCAAACCTTATTGAGCACTATATCTGGCCCAATACCAGATTTGTTGAAAAAACTAAGTGGGAGAACCCTCTCCAAGGCTAGAAGGGCTAGATTCTAGCCTAAAAGTGGTTTTGTGGTTACCTTTGAAACTTCTCTCCTCAACCTAGGGAAATTTATGGAGTGCTAACATTTTAGCGCCATTTATGGGTACAAAAGGTTCCATCTTCCACTGGAAATATCATCAAAATTTCAGATTTGATTGTTGATGGCAGACAATAGTCAAACACATGAAGGATGAGACATTCACCTGGCGACTCCAATCAAGTTTCAGCCTGATCCAAATACTCTACTGGCAGTAAGATCCAAAAATCACGGTTTTATAAGAAACTTTACTGGCTCAAGATGAGTTCTATATCTACAAGGTATGCTGCTTTAAACTGAGATCACATTCTAGGCTTTCCAAATCGCATGCCTTATGTATATTGGCCGACTTATTTTCCAAGATTCAAAGATTAGGTAGGCGATGATGTTGCATTCCACTTGGTTAAATTTCACAACGTGTATGTGCATAAGGTAAAGGTTGTTTTCATGAATATTGTCTTATGAAGATATTCATCATATCCTTGGAGGGAAATGCACAATCTTGGTATAAAAGATTTCCATTTGCTAGTTTATATTCCCTTGAATATTTTTATTTAGCATTCTTTATGAACTATAAAGAAAGATATCCTTGTATAACATTGGTTAAAAACTTATGTGAAAATTTTGACAATATTTTTCAATATATGGAAATGGATGTTGATGATGAAGACCTTAAGGTTCATGAAATCGAAGAAACCCTTTTTGAAATGTCTTCTCGTCAAGAAAAATTAGTACAGACAAGCTGCCATAATATTAGGTGGATTCCCAACAATAAATAATTTCTTCCTTAGCTAAAGATGAAACTGATTAGGAATTTGATGTAGATATTCATGTTGATTCTCCTGAGATTGATGAAGTAATACAATAGGTTTTTCCTCATGATATTGACGAACATATTCAACATATTTTAAATGATCAAGAAAAGGAAGTAGACAGTCAATCAGTTTATTCATCCTTTGGGTCAATGATTGAAGGAATGCAGATTACAATTCCTTTCGAAAATTATTATTCTCAACAACATGAGAATGTGTCTCGAGACAATGATATTAAAAAGGTATGTGACATAGAATTGCATCTCACTATGCCAATCATTGGAGAGTGCATTAAAGTTATATTTTTCAAATATCTGTTCAATTTGTTGCTCTAGAAACTATCAATAAAGACTCACATAAATGATTAATCATGCATCCATTTTATCAAGGAGATATGCATGAAGCTTGAAATTTTGGGGATGCTAAGATTCAAATTGACAATCATAAGCTGTAGGAAAGTAGTGAAAAAGAAAGGGTTGTTCTAGAGCCTTTTGAAAATTAAGACTTTATTTAGGAAAATATGCCTCTTGAAGTAATAGACACATAATATTTTGAAAATAAAGATCATATTTTTTCTTAAGCACATGAAAGGTTAACTCTTGACACTCTCGTTATACATGATGACGCTGCTTCATTTGCAGTCCTTCAAGAAAATTCATTTTTTTTTCTTGTGGATAAGAAGAGTGAGAACACGGGAAAAGTCACTCAAGGTTTAGAAAATGAGGAGTCTAATGAAGAAGAACAATTAGCCATTATATTTTAAGGAAAATCCCTTCTTTTTGTTGATCATGATTTTCAAGATCCTCTTGCCAATTTGTCACAATCATTAATGAAGGTAGTTTTTGTAGCATTCCTACACCATGAATATTAGTCTCAGTTATAGTTAGAGTTTCCATTCTCTTATTTTTTTTCTTGCTCAAGGAAAGTGTGAGAGGAATTCAAGAAAGTGGCCATCTGCTTTCATGGTTACACTCACATTTTTCTATTACCTGATGTAGTAGATGTTTCCAGTAATTTTGAGTAGGTAGGTGTGATGAATAAGCTCAACACCCTTAGCATTGTTTTCAGTTTCAGTTTGCATCAAAGTTTTCAGTTTTCAATATATATTTTAGGTTTTTGTTTGAAGAATGGATTTGGTTCAGTTTGAGGATTGGAACAGGTTACTAGTTTCAATTTTAGTTTGCATTTGGCTTCAGTTGAAGATCATAGAAACAATCAATTTGTAGGTTTTCAAGATTGAGAACAGCCCAATGGTTAGGCACATGGTTTACGATTTTATTGACACCTCACAGGGAGGATGCCCTCCCCATTGGAGATAATGTTAAGGTCTTATATTATAGGGATCGTATTCATTTATGTCAACCTATTAATTTGACGTCAATTTGTAAATAGTAGTCTTGGTTTCATGAGTGTTAAGCCAAAAGGGTATATTTCTAAACTCCAAAGTGTAATGTCATCATGGAAGAGTCTTAAAGGTCATGTCATGAAAGATATTTACATTATGAATTAGTTATGTTGACGTTGTGTTAGTTATGAGAATCAATTTTGAGGGTTAGTTATTGTCAGTTATGTCATGTCATGGTCATCATTACAAAAACACCCTTATTCATTTCTTCACATCACCAAGTGGGTTAGCATGATTCCAAATAAGACACTAACCAAATTCGTGTTTGTTTCACTCTTTCAAAGAACTCTTGATTCAAATTAGGATCCATCAAAGATTGGCAAAGAACCATGATTGTATTAGGTCAGGATGAATCTCTAAAAATTCCAAAAACAGTGATAAAAAACACCTTGAACTAGTGGCAATGGAAGGCAGCGTGGAACGACGAGGACCTCGGTCAAAGCGCACTGACTGAGGCCCATGAAGACTACGCAGGAGGTCAAAGTAGCCCCTGGGAGCCTCGGATCGGGAAAAGGAGGTGATTTTTGATGCCCGCATCGCTGGGCGAACAGGGCCAAAATGGGGGAAGCCCGAGCACTTGGACGCATGGCGAACCGGAGAACCGCGGGCGGGAAAGGGAAAAAGCGTTAATCATACAAGGCGTGACCCACGCTCTGGAAACTGGCGGTATTGATCGGGGTGCCCTTAAACGGTAAATGGTTTTGGAGAAAGCAGAGCGATCCCACTCAATGATCGACACGTGGCGGCGAAGGAGAGTGAAAACCACCGTTGATCGCACATTATCGGTCAAGCAAGTCAACCGCATGGTGTAAGGACTTTGGACACCACATATCTCCACAATGGTATGATATTGTCCACTTTGGGCCTAAGCCCTCATGGATTTGTTTTTGGGCTTTACCCCCAAAAGGCCTCATACCAATGGAGATATTTGTCCATCCTTATATACCCATGATCCTCCCCACTTCTAGTCAATGTGGGACTTTGGTCGTATACCCAACAATCCTCTCCTCGAACAAAGGACCATCGAGTCTCCCCTCAAACGATTATTCATCTGTCCACTCTCTACCATCCAGGAGTGTCCACTCCAATGCGTTGGAAGCACATGCCTTACATGGAGCACCACCTGCCTCGAGAGCTTTCTCTATCCCAGGTCAACTCCTCTTCACCGTGTTGGGACCAGAACACGTCCATGAAGAATCCGGAGCACACCGCCTGTCTAACCGAGCTCATCCACGGATCCCATCGTGATATTACCGGGGCCCACCACCTTCATTCGACATTCATCCACTTGGCTAACTTCAGGGCATGGCTCGGATACCACTTGTAAGGACTTTGGACACCACATATCTCCACAATGGTATGATATTGTCCACTTTGGGCCTAAGCCCTCATGGATTTGTTTCCACTCTCTACCAACCAGGATTCTCCGCTCCAATGCGTTGGAAGCACACGCTGTACATGGAACACCACCTGCCTCGAGAGCTTGCTCTATCCCAGGTCAACTCCTCTTCACCGTGTTGGGACCAGGACACGTCCATGAAGAATCTGGAGCACACCTCCTGTCTAACCAAGCTCATCCACGGATCCCATCGTGATATTACCGGGGCCCACCACCTTTGTTCGGCATTCCGAGGATTCATCCACTTGGCTATCTTCAGAACTTGGCTCTGATACCACTTGTAAGGACTCTGGACACCACATATCTCCACAATGGTATGATATTGTCCACT
>APFE030301031.1:4439-183860 GCA_000404065.3 Pinus taeda | reverse complement strand
ATTAAGACACCGGGTCTATTACAACCTTTATCCATTCCAAGCCTACATTGGGAGGAGGTTTCAATGGATTTTATCACAAATTTACCCAAGTCTAAGGGAAAGAGTGTCATCATGGTGGTAGTTGACAGACTTACCAAGTATGCACAATTTTGTGCATTATCACATCCTTTTAAAGCCAGTACAGTTTCTACTGCATTTATGGAAACAATTCAAAAGCTACATGGAAACCCAAAGATTATTGTAAGTGACAGAGATCCCATTTTCACTGGAAATTTTTGGACAAAATTATTTTCTTGTCTTGGTACTCAGTTAGCTCATTGCTCATCTTATCATCCTCAATCTGATGGGAAAACTGAGATAGTAAACAAATGTTTGGAAGGATATCTTCATTGCTTTGTATCTGATAAACAGACACAATGGTTCAAATGGTTTCCTTTGGCTGAATGGTGGTATAACACTTCCTTCCATACAGCAACAAAAATGACCCCATTTAT
The DNA here is from genome assembly GCA_000404065.3 of Pinus taeda. Taxonomy (NCBI): domain Eukaryota; kingdom Viridiplantae; phylum Streptophyta; class Pinopsida; order Pinales; family Pinaceae; genus Pinus; species Pinus taeda. Next base: position 183,366 of record APFE030301031.1, on the reverse strand, counting down.
GGCACTTTATGGATATCAACCACCATCCATCACATCATATTTAAGAGAAAATTCTAAGGTTCAAGTAGTGGAACATCACATCGAACATCAACAACAAGTCCCCTAACTCTTAAAGGATAACCTCGTGTTGGCACAGAATAGAATGAAACAACAGGCAGATCAGCATCGCAGTGAAAGAAGTTTTGATGTAGGCGATTTGGTATTCCTACGGCTACAACCATATAAACAAATGTCCCTCAAGAAAGCCAAGAAGGATAATAAATTATCATCAAAGTATTATGGTCTCTATAAGGTGTTGCAAAAGATTGGTACTATGGCATACAAATTGGAGCTTCCTGCAGCTTCTCGAGTGCACCCAGTTTTCCATGTTTCATGTTTAAAGAAGGTTATAGGCAACAAGCTCCCATTTCAAACAATATTACCAGAACTTGACAAGGAAGGAAATATTATATTGGAACTGGAAGCAGTCACAGAAACAAGAACTCGACAGCTATGAAATCGATCAATTTCGGAGTATCTCAATCAAGTGGAAGAACTTATCTGCTAAAGATTCCACATGGGAGGATGAGAATTTATTGCCAGAACTTGACGAGGACGGAAAAATTATATTGGAACTGGAAGCAGTCACAGAAACAAGAACTCGACAGCTACAAAATCGATCAATTTTGGAGTATCTCATCAAGTGGAAGAACTTATCCACTGAAGATTCCACATGAGAGGATGAGAATTTTATACAGAAGCATCCAGAACTACTCAAGCATTGAGGACAACACTTTTTTGAAGGAGAGGGGCATGCTAGGTCCCTATAATACTAGTGATTACCCCATTACTATTGTAGTCAAAGGAGGTTTTTTCATTTGAATCATCAAATAACCATTCATTTGTGTAATGTAAAGAAGGTTGCCCCCTCGAAGAGGCTGAATTCTAAGGTCTTCATCTATCTTTTCTATTTTTTTGCGAGCTGGTTTCATAACATAATACTCATTTAAAAATGTAATGCCCATGCCACATTGGTTCGAATTTCTTAGCACCCAATTTATCATTGGCTTGATCATATAATAAGACCAAGTCACCTTCAGCAAACACATGGGAGTAACAGTTTTTCCATATTGTGCTTTAACACGTTTCTTTTGAGCTTCAATTACTAACGTAGCAATACACCGAGTTTCATCAAGCCTTTCAAGGTAAAGTAATCATTCCTCCTCTGGTGAAGTGCCAGGAGTAATTCGACAACTAGTTTCAATGAAGGAATCTTGAATTCAATCGGAAGGGTTGCCTCTAGACCATACACCAACTGAAAGGGTCTAAATCTAGTTGTTGTCTTAGCTGCGGTTCGGTATGCCCACAGAGCTTAAAATAACATAAGTTGACAATTTCATTTATACATCCCAATATTACGTTGAAGAATTGTAACCAAGACTCTGTTGACTATGGCTTGAGGGACACCAAATCGAGCTATGACGTGATTAAAAGTAAATTAAGTTGAAGTTTTACCTTCAGATTCATATGTGGGCATCACCTTAGCCCATTTAGTAAAATAATCGATGGCGAAAATGATATAACCATGCCCCTGTTCAAGCAATGGTTACAGGTCATGAAATGAATATCCCATTTGGAAAAGGGTCTAATGGTAATAATTGGGTGCAAGGATGCAAGTGGGGCGCATTGTTTGCAGCTATAAATCTGGTAGGCATGACATTTTTGGACTGCTAAAATGCAATCTTTGAAAATCGAAGTCCGGAAATAACAGGTGTGAAGGATTTTTTGAGTCGTAGCATATATTAACATGTGACCACCATAGGCCCCAGAGTGATAGTCATTTAAGACTCTCTCAGCTTCTTCAAGCATTAAACATCGACGAAGGATTGAATCAGCACCAACACATTATATAGTATCCCCTCTGTTCACTTCTTTTTCCACATCCCTAAGTACCAAAATATTGACAACTGTGAAGTGTACTCATCATGGAACACAGGCCAGATTGTGAATATGAGCTTTTAGATTCACAGGTCTGATAAAAATTGTTAGTGTTATGTGTAAGTGTTAAACTATCAACAATCTTCCATGAAGGAAAACTTTCCAAACATATTTCAAATGAGTTAATGAAAAATGGATGGAAATCTGTTAGATACAATGGAAGACTATTACTTGAATTAGATTGTTGGTCAGATTGTAAAAATACACTCTCTTGTTGATACTACCTTTGAGAAGGTAGAAGCTTTTGATAAAAAATTAGCATCGATTGAAATTGGAATATTGATAGCTTTTGATGTTCATGATTATAATATGAAACTTCAATTTCCCAATAGGGCAATGCATCAATTGAGTTTTTGATAGTGCAATGTTCAATATGTCAGCGTAAAGTATCAAAAATTTGAAAAATAAAATCAGAAGTTAAATCTGATTTTAAACAAAAAAAAGGGAGAAAACAAAAATAAAATAAAATCACTAATGGTACAACTAATGTTACAACACAATTGGGATTAGGTAAAATTTTAAGAACCACCCTAAATTTATATGTATAATAAATGGGCGAATCCCCATGATACATAGGAAAAATGGGAGGCAAATTTATCAATAATATAATATGTATATATAATTTTTTTGGCGAATATCTCACTGGATTATATTATCTTGTAAAGTCATGGCAAATCTATCATTGAATTACAAAATCTTGTAATATCTTGGCAAATATTTCACTAAATAATAAAAAGTGAAGGTCTTGGTGAATGTTTTGTTAAAATATGAAACCATATGTGATAATAGGAAAACATATTCATTAAATTGTAATATACTAACATACATGTTTGGAAAAAAGAAACATAATTTTCTCTTCTTACAAACAATGTTGCACGTTTCAGTGGCCATGTTTGTCAAGGTTCTCACTGTACACTCTTTCATATCCTTATATTAGTTTTGATAATATTCCACAACAAAGTTCTTGTAGGTGTTGATCTTGACCACTAGTTCTGTCAAGGTAGGAGAGATTAATCTTTTCTCCACCACTTTTGTCAAGCTACCACTTTTGTCAAGCTATCAAATTTCTTTCTTATTCCATAGAGTCCAACTACGAGATAATAAAAAATTAATTAATTAAAAAAACATATTTTGTACCACTTTTATCAAGCTATCAAATTTCTTTCTTATTCTATAGACTCCAACTGTGAGATAAAAAAAAAATTAAAAAAAAATTATATATATATATGATATATTTTTTTGTTTACCCCAACACACCAACAAGTAGCAAGCCCCAACTATATAATATAAGAAAGTAGTAAGTATCCCAAAGGCCTGAAGGTGATCTAATGGAAAGAAGGGACTGTTGTCAGAAGCCTTCCAATCAATATATTAATATATACATATAAATTTATTATTATTTTAATTTGAAATCTTCAATTAAATAATAAAATTTAATTACGTCTCTCCCAATCTAAATTGCTTATTAGCATAATTCACTACCTTCATACGTTTTGCATTTTTTAACAACGTTGTAACATGTGGATTAATTTCCTTTTTGGTGTACATTCTATGCCTTTTAGGACAATATGGTGCACTAGCCCAACCCCTACAAATCATTACAACAAATTAAGAAAAACAGAGAAGATGAAAGCTTGTACAAACGAGCATATTTTTCAAACATTGGCCCAACCCCTACAAATCATTACGACAAATTAAGAATAACAGAGAAGATGAAAGGTTATACAAACCAACATATTTTCAAACAACTAATCCAACATCAGTACCTTAACTTTTTCATGAAGATATTGAGAACGTTTGAAAAATGGTGGGAAATCTCGGCACTGACTATCTCTCTTCTGCGAGGGTGATGCGGAAAGAGTAATAAGATTTCATTGTTTTGAATTTTTTTTTGTTAAATCAGAAAAACCAATATTAATGGAGATATTGGTATTTTTTACTAAATTTTGTGATGTGACTAAACGTAGCTTTAACCATTCACCTTAAGATGTTTTTTATAATATAATTTCCTAAGTCTATTTAATATCTTCATTATCATAAAAACCAACCTATATCCATCTTAACTCCACTTTTACCACTCTTGGAGGGATGAAATCTATTTATCCCTCTCAACACTTGGTAGACCCGGAATTAAGATGGATCTAAGCTGATAGAATTTCCCCTTTAAATATTCTATGCTCACATGAATACCATGATATTACCATGGGTCAATACCATGGGTTATCATAAACCTGGAGCTTAAAAACTACTATTAGTAATTTATAAAAATTAAAAAAATTAATAATTGATTTTTATTTTAACCAAAATAAAATGTTTAAGTGACATTAAATTAAAAGATCCATTTTTACCCTTAATCTACGAAGCCTGAGGATCAAATATTTTTTCACTCTATGCTAGTTTGCATATCACAATATTTGATCCCTCCCGAGGCTTAGTAGATCCAGAATAAAGATGGATCTATGTTGGTTTAATTCCCCCTTTAAATATCCTACATTCCACGTGAATATCGTGGGTCAATACCATGTGCCATCTTTTTTTATTAATATTAATATTAGGGTTAATAATGGGTTAATAATGTTTTTTTTGCATGGTATTAATAATAATTTGGCCCACGGTATTTGGCCCATAGGCTTCACCTAAATATAACACATTTTTTTAGTGTTCTTAAATATAATGTGACTTCGAGAGTAAATATAAAAAAAAAAATGTTTTATTTATTTACCATACGTCTCGTTTATTTATATTTTTATTAATTTGCCATACCTCTTTTATAAATATGGTATTTGGCCCATAGGATTCACTTAAATAAAACCTCTTTTTTGAGCCTTCTTAAATATAAAGAGGGTTATGGACTAAATATAAAAAGAGGTTTTATTTATTTACCATACTCCACTTTATTTATATTTTTATTTATTTACATGTAAATATAAGGTGACTTATGGAGTAAATATAAAAAAATGTTTTCCATTATTCTTTTTATGATTATGACTAAATAGATGAAAACTTGGAATATGGAAAGATAAGGTCATTTTCTCGAAATTAACCCCAATACCATGAAATACGGGAAAATGAAAGAAAAAAACCTTTTTTTACACCAAATGTGGAGGGTGAAATAACTATCATAAATACCCATTCTTGAAAATTAGGGCGATTGGAAGGTTGTAACTGATAATTTCAAGGGCTAAATTTACCTTTTTTACTCTCTCCCTTAAAATAAGGTGGGCTAACTTCCATACATAATTTTTTTATAAAATAAATTTGAGGCGATTTGTAACAATGTACTAATACAAGATATTTGCCCAATAAAAATATAAAACCCCTTAATTTTGCCCAATGGTGATAATTTTCCCCTAAAATTTTACATGGATCCAATCTTTAGCCTTTTGTGCCTGATTGTCTCCAAAAACAATGTCAACAAGACAATGCATCATAACCATAAAAGGCATGGAAAGGAGTCATATCGATGGAAATGTGATGAATAGTGTTGTAGCAATACTCACCCAAGTGCAGCCATCGAATCCAATCCCTCTGCTGCGTAATCATGTAGTTCCTAAGGTACCCATCCAACCACTGATTAACTCTCTCGGTCTGGCCATATGTCTAGGAGTGGTAGGTGAGCTTAGTACCAACCAATCCGAAGAGATCCTATCAAAATCCTCCCATGAACCTGTTGTCTCGGTCACTCACTATGTTCTTAGGAAGTCAGTGCAACTGGAAGAATTCTCTGAAGAATAGCTCTGCAACCTGTGAAGTTGAATACCGGGTTGGGATGGTGAAGAAATGGGCATACTTAGTCAACAAATCAACTACCACATTGATGCAATCCTTTCCTTGCACTATGGGGAGCCTAGTGATGAAGTCCATGGACATACTCTCCCATTTTCCTTTGACATGCCTCACATTGCTGTATGTTCCTCAACACATCCCCCTTAAGGCCCTTACATGTGAAATGCTCCTGGAATGCCATATATGTTTTTCTGAACCCTTGATACCCTGGCAATGGTGAGTCATGTGCTACCTGGAGCACTCTCTCCCTCAACTACAAGTTGGGAACTAGAAATATGCTCCCTTTGTAGTAGATGACCTCGTTCATCACCCAGTAGCACTCATCTACGTGGGTCCCCTCTATAATCTCGCATACCCTCTTGTCTTTGGAATACTCTACCAGCAACTAGGCCTTCCAATCATGGCAAATGCTCATGAGTGAGAGGCCTACAGGTCTCCTAGATAGGGCATCGACCACTACATTGTGTTTCCCCTGCATATATTGTATGTCAAAATCATAGGCCTGCACCTTGCTGACCCATCTTTGCTCTTTGTTGTTAAGGCCTTGCTGCACCATGAAGTGGTGAAGACTGTTGTGATCAGTCTTCACTCTAAATCAGTTACCCACCAAATAATTCTAAAATTTTTCCAAGGCATGCACAATGGCTAGCATCTCCTTGTCATATATAGAATATGACGTCTCATGGGGTAAGATATTTTGGCTCTCAAAAGAAATGGGGTGCCCATCCTAAGATAATATTGCCTCGATTCCCTCTCTTGATGCATCAAACTCCATGGTGAAGGGTTGGGAGAAGTCCAGAAGTGCCAACACTGGACAACTGTTCATCACCTCCTTGAGGTGATCAAAAGATGGTTGTGCCACATCTATCCATGTGAAAGACCCTTTCTTAGTCAAATCAATGAGAGGAGCTAATAATTGCAAAAACCCCTTGAAAAACTTCCAGTAATACATTCAGATGCCCAAGAAACCCCTTAGAATTGTCACATCTCTGGGTATCGACAAACCTTGAATAGCCCATATTTTCTCCTCATGTACCTTCACTCCATCTGCACCAATAATGTGCCCCAAGTAGAGCATCTCAATCAGGCCAAACTCATACTTGGATATCTTGGCATAAAATTGTTGTTCCTCCAAAATACACAACACCTCCTTTAGGTGTTGGACATGCTCCTCCCAAGTCCTATTGTATATCAGTATGTCATCAAAAAACACCCATACAAACCTCCTTAACTGCCTCTGGAACACGTGGCCCATACATGACTAGAAGGTGGCCAGGGCATTAGTCAAACCAAAGGGCATGACCAAAAACTCGAAGTGCTGGTAATGCTATCGGAAGGCTGTCTTGGGGATGTCTTGATCCCTCACCTTGATCTGATGGTACCCCAAATGTAGATATATCTTAGAGAATTACCTGACTCCTCTAATCTCATCCATCAACTCATCACTGCGGGGTATGGGGTACCATTGTTCAATCCTGGTAGTCGATGCAAATGCACAAGGCTCCATCCCTCTTCACCAACACTACCGAAGAAGCAAAGGGACTAAAACTCGGCCTCATGTGGCCCAATGCCAACAAATCTTTGATGGCCCACTCAATCTTGTCCTTATAGGCCTTGGGCTACCTATAAGGGGTGGTAATCACTACCTGCACACCAAGCTCCAACTCGATGGTGTGCTCAAATCCCTTGTTTCGGGGCTACCCTGGTGGAATGTCCCCAAATACCACTGAGTATTTGTCTAACAATGCATGTATATCTGGGGTGGTTATTGGGCTTGTCCAACAGCCTCTGAAGCCCTCAACTCTATTGCCCATGCTATGTCCCCATGTCGCAAATCTGGCTCCATCCTATTCGCTAAGACTGTCTGTGGCGGGTATGAATGCATGCCTCTAAGGACCATCATATTTCCATCTGTTCCAGTGAACTCCATCTCCATCTTCTTCTAATCAGTGGTAACTCGTCTAAGGGAGTACAACCACTGGAAACCCATCACTACGTTGGTGTCTGGCACATCTACCTCAAAGAAATGGTTTGTTATGGAGTAGTTCCCCATGGTCACACTTAAGGCGGTAACATAGCAAGTGTACTGCATAGTCTAGTACCCAACACCAGAACTTAAAATCCCTCAAAATTTATCATGGTGATTCCCGTCCTCTGAACCAGCTAGGCATCTATGAAGTTGTAGGTAGCCCAATGTGAATTAAGACTAGGACATGTTTCCCCTATATCGTACCTTGAATCCTCAATGTCAGAAATTTGGATACCCCACATAAAGAAGCAAGGACTCCCTTAGATGGAGCAAAGGATGCCCCTCCCTATGGAAGTGGTGGTGGTGGTCACCTCTCTTCCAGACTCTCACCATCTCCCACACCACACTCCATCTCCACCTCATCCTCCTTATCGTTATCTGAGAAGAACTTGATTTAGTGGGATTTTCCATCTATGCACTGATGTCCTAGTGTCCATGGCTCCCAACAAGTAAAACACAATTTCCTCCTCCTGAGGTCCTTCCGGGTCTCATCTTCTAGCTGTTGACACCTCTAGGCTACTATCTATGTTTGTGGCCTAGTATCACTCCCCTTCTAGGGGTATGGAGTGCGTGCAGGGAAGGGTTCTTGTGTCTTATGGATGGCCCCCTGCAAATATCTTGCACATGTCATTGCTTCCTGCAATGTGGAGGGTCTGTGTGACTTCACCGATCCAAACAAGGGCTAGAGCAATCCCTATATGAAAGTGTACACCTTCATATCATTTGATAGGTCCGATACCATCACTAAGATTCTCAAGAACTCCGATATGTACAAAACTAGCTTACCTGCTTGTCTGAGTTGGGTTAGTTCCCCGAACAGAGCCTCTGGATCCCTCTGATCAGATCGCTCCACCACCCTCCAGGTGAAATCCTCTTATGAAGTCACATTGGCATGCCCCAATGTAGTCAAGCCATGAAACCACCAGTCGTGGGCTTCCCCTTCCAAGTGTAGCATGGCCATCTTGATGGCTTATAGGTCCGTCATCCAGTTGAGATGGAAATAAGTGTCCATCTTCTCTACCTAGGCCTGAGTTGTGCACTTGGTAGTGCCATTATATGTGGGGAAGTGATTCACCCAATAGTACACTTCAAATCATAGCTCTACATGCCCTATCCTCCATAGCTCTTTCCCTTCTCATTCTACTTGAGCTTGCATAAATCTCTGAAAGAGAGTGCCTCCCTAAAGTATGCTTCCATGGACTCCCACTCCCTGAATTTCTCCCCCATCTATGAGCAATGTAAACTTTGAAATGGGAACTGATACGATTACCCATTTCGTAGAGGTAGCAAAAAAGTGACTCGATTTTGAAAAGGGGCGATGCATAATACACATATTTTTTTTAAGCATAGTTTTTGGCACTTTAATTTTTTTATGTACATTACGTTTTAGAATTTTAGTGATTTTCATGCTAATTTAAAAAAGTGGTGATTCTGAATAAGGCCCTTTTTTTAAAAGACTTATTTTTTTACCTTAAATTTTCTAATATATGAAATGTAAATAATTATTTTCTAAATTTAACAATTTTTGAAGTGGTCTTCTTTTTCATATATATATATATTATTTTATATATATATATATATATTTATATATATATATATTATAGTGTGAGTTTTTTATGTTTTTGCATTATTTAAAGAAGAAGGTCGATATTTAACAGTTTCGATATTCTACATATTATACATCGTTAATTAATTTTCAATGCACATCAAATAATTTTCTCTAAAAAACAATAATCTTTATATTGACATAAAAATACCATTTTCAACTAAATATATAACTGAAAAATTACTCATTTTGATATTGTTTGCTAGAAATAACATGTCAAAATCATAATTTTTATAGGAAATTTTAAAAAAAATGGTTAAATATATATATATATTTTTTTTATGAATTTCATGTCAAAAAAGTAATAATAGTTACTATTCTTTTCAAAAAATAATGATTAACATAAAAATTAGTGTGAAAATCACATAATAAAAATATTGAACACATAACAACATTAATTTAATGCTTATTCTTCTGATAAAATGTCAAAGTCAAAACATTACAAGTACAACTAATTAATAGTAACAAAAAATGAGCTTGATTTCCAAACATAACTTAAATTTAATCAACAATATCACATAATCCAAACTCTTCATCCTCTAGAGTTTCATCGTTGTCTTTTTCCACAATATTTTTTGCTTCATTTTGCTCATTTTCCTCTTCTAATGGATCTTTGACATCTGTGAATCTCCTAATGTATGCCTTTCCAATCATTCCATGTAAAGGTGGTTGAGGTTCCTTTGCCACTAAAATCTCCATTCTTCAACCCAATTTCTTGCATTGCATCTGGAAGAAATTGAAGAGCATTAATTCTTTACTGAATAAAATTGCATTGCACTGGATCTTTTTCAATGACAATGCAATTTCTTCCTTTTTGAAGAAAACATGCTAGTGTTGTACCTAATTATCAAGCACCAAAAAAATAATGAAGTAAATTAGTATAATGATTTATAAATTAAGAAAGAAGATATTGAAATTCAATTCCATATAATAAAACTTACTTGAGCCAGAAAATAAATCCAAAACCCAATCTCCTTCATTTGAACATATGTCTATAAGATAGTTAATCAGTGTCTGTGGTTTTTGATAAATGTTCACTATCTCTCCTTTTGCTTCGTTGTCTTCATATGTTGTTTCTCACAACATCATCATATGGTTTTTGATAAATGTTAAATATCTCTCCTTTTGCTTCTTCGTCTTCATATGTTAGTTTTCTCACCACATCATCATAAGCCAGTACCTGGCTATGACTCTTTCCATTTGCCCGATTAAAAATCATAGACATATAAATATCATCTTTTTCCCAACTATCAATATGGATGAACTCACAATCATTTATAAATGGTTGATCTTAACGATTAAGAAGATTTGACTTTTTCCTGTAATATGAAATAGTAAAAGTTCAATTAACTTGTACATAAATGAATTTTTTAACATTAATCAAATATAAATTTTCAACGTCTTACCATGTAAGATGCATCCTTGAGTTTGTTTTCCCCTTGAAGTTTGACAATAACATTGTCAATTGTGTGTATGAATGAAATGTCACAAATCTCCATAATGGTGATGATGTGACTTCTAGAAATCCACCAAACACTTTACTGAGAGCTTGATAAGTATAAGGGTTACTAGCATAGTCAATGTTTGAGATATTGAAACCATGGGGAATATCTGCAATAACTAGGGCATCATCCCTTTTAGGTATGAGTTTAGCAATGGATTTTACAGTCACCTTGTATTACTTGATATTGAATAGTGTCAAGCCCATTCCAAATGAAATGAGTAAGAGTTGGATCAAGTTCAATATTCTTAGGACGTTTCTTCTTCAGTCTTTCGATCTTAATTTTTTTAATAAAGGTTCTGAAACTATCTGGTGCTCCATTTGCATTCTTCCTCATATTTAATAAAATAAACAAATATACGTATAAGTTACAAAATAAAAATAGTATGCAGATGAATAAAAATGAATGTATAAATCAACATTCCTTTTTTTAAATGCAAGATAAAAAAAAAATTAGTGTTGATGTAGAACTTGAATCTGGATAGTTGCGTACAACATCATCCCAACTATCTTCATTCAACAATTTAACCATTTGTCCTTGTATTTTCATGTAAACTTTGTGGCTACATAGATAAAGTTAAAAAAAACTAATATAATGATATTTATAACAAATACTACCAAGAAGAATATGTTATATTTAAAAGAAAATTATAATCTAGAAATAAGTAAAAATAATTCAACAAACTTACTTTTGAAATTCCTCAGACATTTCCTCCAATGATAATTCCCCTTACCTCACACGAGATAATATTGATTTGACAAGTTTTTCATCCTTCACTCCTTGTAATGCTCTCCAAGGTGTGATAGCCATATCTTCTGGAAGTTGCTTCATTTCAGTACCTAATTTATTGTTGCTACATATCAATAGTTTAAACCTTTTGGAATTATGGTTTTTAATACCAATGTTCTCCCACATGTTAAAAATCTCATTAATCAATTCCCATATCTCTCCAGTTCTAAATTCCAACTGGAAAATATTACCAATACTATGAATAAATCAATATTTACTTTGCCACATTTTGAATTGATTTTCTCCTCAATTTGATAGTCTATTTTCATATAACATTCATTTCGGAAATCTACAGTAACATTTATCTTATCCCCACCACATTTTTCTTCAAATTCACTATGAATAAATCTAACCCTTTGGATGAAAGTAATAGACATCCTCTATTCATTATTTGAATTACGATCCCATGCCACTAACTTTGCTTCTGTATCTAATAAATCAGCATAAATGATACATTTCATTGTTTCAAAATGAGTTACTGGGATATTCTTCCATCAATTGTCTTTGAGCTTCTACAAAATGGTTCCCCCCATGCACATAATAATTGTATTCAAAACATTTTGACTTATCAAATGCTTCTTTGTTAGGAACTTGAATTGGATCAACAAGAAGAACATAGTTAACCACATAAGCATATGGATTGTACTTCATCAATGTCTTCAAGTTGTGAACATGCAAGTGGTGTGGCTTTCTGATTTGATATTTACATTGTCCTTCACTTGCCTTACAAATTTGTCTCACATTAAGCTGAAATGTACGACCACCCTTAATTAATTTTCTCTTTGTCAAGTTCTGTCGAATGACATTTTGTTTTGTTTTAATAATGCAATCCTCTAAATTAGCTCTTGGTGTAATGATTTATCTGCTTTCTTTTGAAGTTTCACTATGATTTTGTTGGTAATGACTACTTGAGAATGTTTAACTTTACTTTTCTTCCTCATAACATTCGCATCCTTAACTAGAACATATTTATTATTGGGCATTGTTACTTTTGGTCTTTTATGACTCTTCTTGTTTCTAACATCAGTTCCAATGTCATCCTCGGTAACGAAAACATATTCTTCAGTGTCAGTTTCAACTTCCTCATCTTCAAAAGTAACTTGTCTACCTTTACTAGATTTATCCACCAGAGGCATTTTTTCCTGATCCCTTGGATGTAGTTTTGTAGCATCATGAATTACTATCTTTTGCTTGTTTGTCATATCTTCTTCTGACATTGAGTAGAAAATACTGACAACATTCATAATATCATGCTCTATAAAATGAATGCCTTCCAACATAATTGAAACACTTTTAACAAAATTCTACCAAACAAAATATCATATGTCAATAAAAACTAAGTTATAAAAATATAATGAGACAGTTACAATAACGCAAAACACAATTATAAATAACAATACATACGATATTTTTTGTAATCTCATTTATGATTTGCTTACACAACTTTGTAGATACCTCTTTCGTGTCATACAAGGAATATAATAACTGATATTTAATCCTTTCATGTGACTTGGGCGGTTTTGTAAGTATGTAAACAACTTCACTGTCCGGTACCGAACACATGTCTACGAACTTTCCCAGCACCTCATAAATTCCACTATTGTTAGTTATACCAACATATAGATATATCTGCACATCTCCACTTTCTCTTTCTTTCACATACCATATATTTTCTAGAAGTTTCACTCATTTTGATTTCTTCCAGTATGAAATCGTCTTCTTATCATTTGAGGCATTTGAAATATTTGTAGCTATCAATTTAGGTTTGCTTCGTTCAACAATGCTTTTTGACAATCCACCCTTAACAATGTTTAGTTTAGAAAAATTCACATAAATCTTCTTTGATGCCATTTTCATGCAAAAAAAGACACATACATAAATCAGTAAATTACAAAAAAATAATAGCTTAAATTAACAAACAAAACGATAAATGATAATTAATTTGGTAAAACATAACAATTTAAAAAAAATTAAAAAACATAAGAAATAAAAAAAAATTGCTTTGCCACCCCACCCCAGAAATCGACATGTTGGATTGGGCGTAGAGTTGGGCGCCAGCACCCCTACCCCACCTCGGTGACCCAATGGACACCCCCCCACCCCAACCCCAGCCACCTTGCCCCACCCCAGTGGCCCTAATGCCGACTGGGGCGGCGGGCAATTAGGCCCACCAAGATGGTCGGGGGGCCCTTCGGCGCTGAGGCCCTTGCCCAACCCGATGGCCCCAACGACCCACCGAGGTGGCCGAGTTGATTCTCAGAATTGGTTCCGCCAACCCGAACGGGTCGTTGGGTCAACAGGGGTAGGGCAGGGGGCTGGTTGCTAGCACCCCCGCCCCACCCCACAACCCAAGTCCCCCGCCCCACCCTGCAACCCAATGGCCCATTGGTGTGGTGAGCCATTGCGCCATAGGGGTGGGGCGGTGGGCTGGAGGCTAAGCCCACCCACCCAATGGGAATTGGGCCGGGGTGGGGTGAGGGCTAGTGGCCAACCCCTCGCCCCACCCTAGTTAGACCAAACGGTTGGCTGGGCGGCGGGTCGATTGGTTAGGTGAGGGTCGGGCGCAACCCCCCCGACCCACCCGGCAAACCCATGGTTTGGCCAGGGCGGTGTGTCATTGGGTTTTCGTGTGGGGGGGGGGGGGGGTTGGTTGCCGCCTCGCCCACCTGGCAGACCAATGGCCCGCTGGGGCGGCGTTGTCGTTTGGCCGACGGGGTGGGGGGGGGGTTGGGCGGCCAGCCCCCCCACCCCACCTAGTGACCCAATGATTGGCCAAAGCGGCATGTCGTTGGGCCACCGAGGTGGGGTGGGTTTCTAGACAACCAACCTCCCCGCCCCTCCCGCATAGGCTTGTTAGGTTGTCGGGAGAATGATCGAGCCCACCACGCCCACCTCATAAATTCCACTATCATGAGGTATATCAACATATAGATATATTTGCGCATCTCCACTTTCTCTTTCTTTAACGCACCATATATTTGCTGGAAGTTTCACTTCTTTTGATTTCTTCCAATATGAGCTTGTCATCTTATCGTTTGAGGCATTTGAAAGATTTGTAGTTATCAGCTCAAGTTTTCTTCGTTCAATAGGGATTTTTGACGATCCATCTTTAACAGTCTTTGGTCCAGAAAGATTCACAGAAATCTTCCTTGATGCCATTTTCCTGCAAAAAAAGACACATATATAAATCATTAAACTACAAAAAAATAATAGCTTAAATTAGCAAACAAAATGATAATTGATAATTAATTTGGTAAAACTTAACAATTTAAAAAATAAAATAAAAAACATAAGGAATTTAAAAAAAAAACGTCCCCTGCGGCCCCACCCTAGAAATCGGTCTGCTAGCGTGGGCGTAGAGCTAGGCGCCAACCCCCCTACCCCACGGTGACCCAATGGACACCCCTCCACCCCACCCCAGCCACCCTGCCCCACCTCGGAAGCCCAACGCTCGTCCAGGGTGGCGGGCCGTTGGGCCGCCAGGGTGGGGTAGGGGGGCTAGTGCCCAACCCCTCAGCCCACCTCGGTAACCCGCCAGGGTGGAAAGCTGATTCTCAGAATTGGCCGGCCACCCCGACGAGCCATTGGGCCACTCAGGCGGGTGGGGCGGGGGGTTGCGGCCGCCCCACCCACCTAGTGGGATGTTTGGCCGCCGGGGTGGGGCGGGGGCTGGCAGCTAGCCCCTCGCCGCACTCTAGTGGCCCAATGACCAGTCAAGGTGGCAGATCGATTCTGGGAATTGGGCCGCCGGGGTGGGGCAGGGGCTGGTGGCCATTGGATATCAACCTAAATGTAGTGATTGGCATCTCTATTGTTTTGTAAAAGGCATTGATCTTCATCTATAAATATCATGTTTGATTTTTGATATTTTTCCTCTTTTTTTATTATGTTAAGTGTTCATGGAAAACCCTTGAGTACTTCCACTCATTTCAAAAATGGCATCTAGGGTAAATCCTATAATCTTTGAGGCACAAGGTCGATCAATAACAAGGTTTGTGACAATTATAATGATACACTCATAAGTGCTCAATATGTCACTTATGAGTATTGAATTAAATTAGGGAGGATAAAAATCATGGCATATTCTAAACATTCTAAATTTTGGCCATTTTCTAAGCATTTATTTTGATCCCAAAAAATTGTTAGAAATTGTTGGAATTGTAAATTTTAGTTGTTGAGTCTGTATAGTCCAATTTCCTTGGCATTAATCAAGGTGTTGAATCCATTTATGCATTCGGAAAAATAATTTAAATGATGGAAAATTGTGATTTCACCAATAATTTTATCATTGGATTCCAATGAAAATATATTGAAAGAGGTATAAGTATCTTCATATTCTAAACATTCACTAATGAGTATTGCATCTTTGAAATTGTATCCTTCCCATGATATATAATCTACTAAAATATTTTGTCCCAAAGAGAGTTCTCCCTCTACCATAGTTGCATCATCCGTGAGAATTTGTTTCTTCTTTACACATTCCCATTGATGAATTTAAGGTTTTTGATGCGTACAAATGTCAAAAGTTAAAATATTCAGATTTCATTTAACAACAATTCTTGCTAACCACTTGAGAAAAACCCAAAATTTGCTCAATGGAATTCTCTTTTACTAGTTATGATAACAACGTTTAAATATTTTTTGAAGTCATCCTCTATTTTAATAAAGAGGTTAAACTTATTTTGAGTGATTTGATGCACATACATAATTTCTTGTTATGCCTATGTTTTTTTAATAAAGAAAAAATATCATATATTTATATGGGTTGAAGACAACATTGTGTGTGTGTGTGTGTGTGTTATTTTGAGTGATTTGATGCACATACATAATTTCTTGTTATGCTTGTGTTTTTTTAGTAAAGAAAAAATATCCATATATTTATATGGGTTTAAGACAACATTATATATGTGTGTGTGTGTGCCTTTCCTCGGTTAGATTTTTCTTTGTAATACATAAGTCCCCTCTTTCAAGATACCCATTTCTACTTATATGAAGGACAATTTTACATTTCAAACCAATTGGTAGAGTAAGACTATTTCACATCAAATCTATTTTCTGGGTTGGACGAATCAATAAATTCTCTTGAAAACCATTGGTGCAGGTGTAAATGAGGTGCTCTTCCTCACTGAATTATAGCCCTTCCTTACCAATCTTGGTGATACACTACTATTCTAACCAAATGGATCACTTTCAATCAAGGTAGATACTTCATGATCCGATATTATGATCCAATTCATTTCAATAAGTTTGATTTGTACCCAGGACACATACATTGTTTATACATTTAATTTGATGTAGACTTGTTTATAAATCCAACTCTACCTATGAGAATAAATGCCCCACTTAACTTAGTGGTTAGAGCAACACTTTCATACAACGAGAATCATTGGTTCAAATATATTATTAAGTAAACTTATTAGATACCATTGAAGAGTCGATTTCATCTAATAAGTTTTACTTCACATGTTTGGATTGAGGCATAACATTGAATCAATTTTCAAAACATTACAGGAAAGGTTAATTAGAGATGGTGAGGGGGGAGGGGGTGTCGGGGGGAGCTAGCATTGACAACCTCTAATCGTGTCCTAGCTCTTTTCCAAGGTACATCATCCTATATTCCTTGTCTTTTGCCTTAGGATTGAGCTATGTAAGCTTGCCAACATCTTTCTCTACATTATTTACCAATATGGTGATTATGCCATTGTCTACCTTGGCAAAAATTCCCAATTCCCATCAAATCCATAGTTGACCACTGCCCATTGAGACGTATTTTCATAGCTCCTATATCTATAGCTGCCACAAGTAGCATGATTGTGTAATACACCAATTTGATAAATATTAGTAGATATAATTATTTTTTTAACATTTCAATCCCAAATGACTCAATTAGGAGACAATACATGAAGATTTAGGATCATTTAAGAATTAATTTTTTGTTTTGGAGTTCATAGCCTTTGCGATAGCTTCATCAATATTACCCATCAAATAGAAGACTTTTTAGTAAGACCATCTAATTCTCTGGAAAGTATCCTTTGAAACCCTCTAATTGTTTCCATGAGACCAACATATTTTCCCAGGGAACTTGTGAATACCTTTGCTGCGAAAAAGGAATTTGATAGGAAACATTTATTTTTTCTTGATCTTGCCACAATTAAATGATCTTCCTTTGATAATTCATCCAAACCAAGAATAACTATAATGTCTTTAAGTTCCTTATAATGCTGTAAAGTTTGGTTAACCCCATGTGTAGTTTCATAATCTTCTTCACCTACGAATCAAGGTTGGAGCATAGTTGATGTTGAATTTAAAGGATCCAATGTTGGATAGATACCCTTTGTAGCTAATCCTCGTGATGGTATGGTAATAGAATTTAAATGTGAAAATGTTGTAGCAAGGGTCAATCAAGTCGTTATCAAGTACATAAACTGTTGGAATTAAGGTTATGGATCCCTTTTTTGTGGATGTAATTCTCTTTTTCAAAGAACCCATTTTTGTGCCAAGAGTTAGATACCCATGGCACAAGGCATTTTTCCTAATAGGGTGAATACCTATGATCTCGCTTGGACACCTAAATATCTTATTAATAAATAATAATACATCTTTCTCATTGACATCTCAGAAATATTCAACCATGGTTAGAGAAATTAAATCGACCCTCATACGAGCTAATGGTGGTTCATTCATCTAAACATAGAACAAAGCCACTTTTAATTCTGAGATGCTTTTTTCTTCCATTATTCTTGATTATTTAATTTCCATGTAAATATCATTCCCTTCATAGGTACTTTCTCCTACTCCTCCAAATATAGATACCCTTCCATGAGCCTTAGCAATGTTGTTGATTAGCTCCATAATGAATATTGTTTTACCCACTCCAACTCCTCCAATAAACTTATTTTTACCCCATTACAGTAAGGAACCAAAAAATCTACTACCTTAATGCATATTTCGAAGATGGATAATTTTGTATCTAGCTTTGTAAATGTGGGAGAAAGTCTAGAAATAGGAGATGTTATGCGAGCATCTATAGGACCCAAATTATCAACAAGTTCTCCAAGAACATTGAAAAATCATTCGAGAATAGTTTACCAGCTGAAACACTCAAAGTTGGCTTGGATTCGATAAAGTGAATCCAATAGAGTGTCATCCAACTACTAGGGAAAGTCTTAATATGGACCGGAATCTGCACTTTCTTTTTTTGGTACATGGTTCTAATTATATGGATGGTAGGCCACCATATTTGGTGGTTTCGCCAACCCTCACCGCTAACCAACCAGAACCATACATTTTATGGATCAACATTTGAATTAAAATGGGTGGTTAGCAACCCAACACCCGAAATTTGATGCAACATATATATAACATGTAATGTTAACCATGGATTTTTGACAATGGTCTATACCAACATTTATCAACTGACGGCTAGCATTATTAAACGACAATTCTGTCGTGACCAACCCAACGACAAACAACAGTCAAAACGATGTAACAAATTTCGTTCGATGGTTTTGGTATGATGTGGCAGAACCATAAAATGCTAACGACATGTGACCATTAATTCAACAATTACAAAAAAAAACTATTTTGGTGGCCAAATGTTAAACAAATGTCATAAAAGCTATACGGGCGTCTAATGACACAGTGTCGGCAACACTGTTTTCGGATGGTCGACATTATATGTTAAATGGACGTTTTATTATAATTGGTAGTTATTCAACCCCAAACCCTGCCAAATGATAAATATGGCGGAAGTTTAACAAAATAGTAATTATATTTATATGTTGACATTGGTGGATGGTTGAACAAGGCCAATGGTTGATTTATTAAAAATAAACAAAAATCGAGGTCGATGGGGATTGGACCCTTGGACCCCCGACCCCTCCAATCATGAGATACATCAAAAAATCTTTCATTTAAGTGGGAGAGGGGTGATGTGCTGGTGCCAAGTGCTCGAAACCTTGACGAAGGAGCGAATGGGAACTCAGATTCAGACAGAGCCATGAGATGGAGGCTGAGCGGGGAAAACCGAGAGAAAAGAAGTTCCAATAGGGAACCCTGAGTGACGACAGAGAAACCATGATGGAGGGGTAAGAGTCATGAATGGTGTGGAACCATGACACTATGCAACTTTGACAGATGGAACCTTGACCGAGATGGAACCATGAGCAAAAGAATGTTTGAGGAATCTCAAAGAATCTTTGAAGGCCCAAATTTGACAGTGTTAGAATCGGGTTAGTTTTAAACTCAGATTGCTTAGAATTTCACAAGGATCATAATGGTTCAGTTCCTTTTGGCATTTGAGCAATCAATTTCCAGGCCATCATCAGATTGGGAGGTATAATGATGCATTTTGGCCATTTACTTGTTTTTCTTCTGACGATAGGATGGATGTATGCTGAAGGTTTTGAAGATATTTGTATGTTCCAGTAGGGCATAAATATATGAATATTTGCGAGAAATTCATCATTTGATCCTTTGCATGATAATCGAGGTGGTGTAGCGCTGAAAGAGGGCCATGTTGACACTTCATTAGAAAGTAGTCATGTTTATAGCCATTGGTCTCATGATGATGAGTATGATTTGAATCTGACTAGCGAATTCAAGAGGACATGTTGCCACTTATCTGAGAGTGTCCATTTTATGCCACTTTTGTGAGAAGTCGTTTATTTGTCTTATCAAAGGAGAATGTCTTTATTAGTGAGAGTTCTTTGTAGGAGAACGTATAATTATAGGAGAGACATTTCCATTCGAGATGAGAGTTCCATCCTTGTGCTGACAGATATTTTTCCATGTACTCATCTTCTTTGGTTGACATTAATGAACTGGCCTCCCCTCTATTGACCCAGGGCCCGGAGACGTAGTCACACTAGACAAACTCGGTTATCACGTCTTATGTTATGATTTCTTCTTGGTTATTTTCCTTTTGGCTATGTTGATGGATTGATGAAAGAATTGTTTAAGTATGCACTTTATCATGTTCACGTGCAAATATAAGTGTCAACTAAAGGTCCTACAATGAATATTTTTGTTTAAGAAAGTATACACAAAAATTCTCGGATCAAGTGATATCAAAGCGGTATGACTATTTTTTCAGGGATTGTGAATGTTAGCATGGGAAAATGATTGAAGTGAGTAAGACTTCAAGAGTTGGAAGAGATTAATAACTGCATTTAAGCAGAGAATGCATAGCTTAGAAGGCTTCTACAAGATGCAAAAGAGGAGAAGCAGAAATTGAGACTCATGTTAGAGCAGGTTGTGGAGGAAAAGATGGGAGAATGTTCTAATAAAAAAGGAGAGTTGGCCAAAGAATATGATGAAGCATCATCAACAAGATCAGAGGTAAATGAAACTCTTTCTTCTCATGATGATATTTCTATTGGAAGTATTGAGATACCTATCTTGGTGCCGTCATGAAACTCCTTACCAAGGTGGGTTATAAAGAAGGAGGACTAGGTATTAATGGCCAAGGAATTACTCAACCATTGGAGGTTTCTAGGAGGCCTCAATTTACAAGACTAGGGTACATTGAATGAGAATGTTCTAAGGTAGAAGAAGCAAGGGATTCCTAAAACAAAGAATCTAAGCCATCACCAATACAATCTAAGAGGAACGGTGACACGTCACCTTTTGGGAACAATACCTCCAACAAGATATCTAGGAGAAGAACATGGTCCATATCCTTCTCAAAATTTCTATAGGGAAAAGCCTAAAATGTATGATCCACACATGTATTCTAGGTTTCCTTTCAATTATAAACAAACTGGAAATGATAGGAAAACTATATGGCATAGAAAACCATGTACATTTTGTGGTTTGAATAATCATGTTGTTGCCAAGTATTGGAAAAGAATGGAAACTAGGAAGAAGTCAAGACATGAAGACCCTTTTCCACATTATAAGAAAAGGAAGGTCAAGAAAGTATAGAGGAAGAATAACCATTGCAACAAGAAAGGACAGTAGAGATTTACCTGTTGGGAGCTCCATCCAGAATTGCATCCCACGAAGCTCCATCTAAAATTGGCAGGCTTGGCAAACATTATAAATCACATGTTGTGAAATTGTTTGTAAAAGTGATGAATGTATAACGTCACTTGCGAATGAAACATAGTGATACTTTTGCCTTTTAGTTGGATAGAATGGGGTTTAGCATCTGATGAAAACTTAACCATGAGTGTGTTACAAACTCTTGGAAAGTATGGTTTTTCTTGTATCCTATAAGTTGAACATGTGTTAGTAGCTACAAGTTTTCATATGGATACACCTGTCGGTTTCATCATTCTAAGTTTCGAAGTACAAAGGTGAAGGAAAGGGAAGCTGGCTTGTCAGAGACATTTTTTATGCATATCAATATTGCAGATCATGTTTATGCATTGGGAGGATCAAAAGTTTCTCAGTGGGGAGGAATGATCCAAGTGGATCCCTGATGGCTCAAAAATCAAAGTCTTTGGATCTCATCGAAATGAGGGCCATTTCGAAGAGCGCATCGTCATGATTCCAATGGTGCAGAGATTGCCTCAATTTGACTTTGCATGTACAAGTTATTATCAGTCAAAGTTTTGGTCAATTCACGACCTCCCCCCCTCCCCCACTAAATTTAGCAGGAAGCTAGACATATTTGGAGCTTTGACAGTTTGGCAGCCCAACAAAATTTGGTGAAATCTTGCTAAAAGTAGCAGATATCCAGATAAGGTTAGTGATGTTGCTAAAGATGGAAAAGTTTCCAAACATAGTGACACCTACGACAATTAGCCAACACATCACCCAATTTTGTGGAGCCACATGTGCCAATGAAATGGCACCATGTGGCACCCACTTGGCGACCAAATTGTCCCAACAAACAAACTTGACATTGTGTTGTTCTTTGGCGGTTTTGACGGTCTGAATTTTAATGGAAAGATTTAATCTAGCGGGGTCAATGGGAGTCGAACCCACGCCCGCTAGGCGACCCCAATGGTCCGACCCCAAAAAAAATATGTAATAACCAATGACAAAACAAGAGATTCATTAAACCAATGGTTAGGCAACCACATTCAATACTCAACAGTCATAACACATTGCAAACAGTTGTGAGAAGTTGTTAACTGACAAGTGTATGTTTGGAACTCGGTAGAATGAATCCAACAAAATGTCATCTGGACATCGGGACAAGTCTTAATATGGATTGGAATCCACACATTTTTTGTTTTTTTTGCTATATGGTTCAAATTATATGGGTGGTGGGCCACCATATTGGGTGGTTCTGCGAACCCTCACCACCAACTAATCAGAACCATACACTTTATGGATCGATGTTTGAATTAAAACAAGTAGTTAACAACCTGACACCCAACAGTTGACGCGGCATATCTATAACACATAATTTTAACTCTAGATTGTTCACAAAAATATATACCGATGTTTATATACTGATGTTTAGCAATATTAAATGACAGTTTTGCGTAGACTAGACCAATGACAAACAACAATCAAAATGGTGTAACAAATTTTGTTCAACAGTTTTGGTATGATGCGACGAATCCATAAAATTCTAACGGCCTGTGACCGTTAGTTCGGTTCTTACAAAAAAAATTCTATTTTGGCAGGCCAATTTTTAAATTTGTCATAACAACATTTTGGGTAGCTAATTACATAGCGTCAACAACATTGTTTTCAGATGGTTGACATTATATGTTGAACTGGCAATTTATTGTAATTGTTGTGCGGTCAACCCTAAACCCTTTGAAACAATAAATATATTGGATGGTTAAAAAAATGGTGATTATATTTATATGTTGATCTTTGTAGATGGTTGAACAAGGAAAATAGTTGATTTATTAAAAATTAATAAAAGTTGGGGTCAATGGGGATTCAACCCACGACCCCTCCAATCCTGAGATACATTGAAAACCCTTTCATTTGAGTAACAGAGGATTGATGTGCAGGGGTCAAGCACTCAGAAACTTGACATAGGAGTGAATGGGGACTCAAATTCAGACAGAGCCATGAGGTACAGGCTAAGCGAGTAAATTCGAGAGCAGAGAAGAAGTTCCAATATGGAACCCCGAGCCCTGATAAAGGAACCATGATGGAGGGCTGAGAATCATGATTAGTGTGGAACTGTGAACTTTTTTGGAACCATGAAGTGGGAACCTTGACATTGTCGAACTTTGATAGATGGAACCCTAAGCGAAAGAATATTTGAGGAATCTGAAATATTCCTTGGAGGCCCAAATTTGACAGTGTTTGAATGGGGTCAATTTTATACTCAAATTGCTTAGAATTTCACAAGGATCATAATGGCATGGTCTGTTTTGGCATTTGAGTAGTTGATTTTCATGCCATCATCAGATTGGGAGGTGTAATGACACATTTTTCCCATTTACTTTTTTTTCTTTCAACGATAGGATGGATGTATGTTACAGGTTCTGGAGATATTTGTATGTTGCAGTAAGGAAGTAAGATCTAAATCATTGCAGGACATTCATCATTTGAGCCTTTGCAAAAAAGTCGAGGTGGTGCAGCACTTAAAGAGGGTCTTATTGACACTTTGTAAAAAAGCAATCATGTTTACAACCATTTGTCACGAAATTGTGAGATGATTATGATGATGATGAGCATTATTTGAATCTGACTAGCAAATTCAAGAGGACTTGTTTCCACTTATGTGAGAGTGTCCATTTTATGCCACTTTTGTGAGAAGTCATTTCTTTGTCTTATCAAAGGAGAACATGTATTTTAGTGAGATGTAATTGTAGGAGAACATTTCTCTGTAGGAGAGACATTGCCACTTGAGATGATATTTCCATCCTTGTGTTGATAGATATTTCAACTTGTACTCATCTTCTTTTGTTGAGATTATTGAAGCAACCTCCACACTATTGACCCAGGGGCTAGAGACATAGTCCAAACTAGATGAACTCCATTATCATGTCTTGTGTTATGATTGCTTCTTGGTTATTTTATTCTTGATTATGTTGATGGATTGATGAAAAAATTGCTTAAAGTGCGCACTTTCTCATGTTTACATGCAAATATAAGTTTTAGTTAAAGGTCTTGCAATGAAAGTTTTTGTTTAAGAAAGTATACACAAAAATTCTTAGATCGCTTATAATTTTCTCTTGAGTTGCAATCGCCATAACCATGGTTTCCACCATAGTTAGCAAGTGTGATTGCTTAAAATTTAATACTGTAAAAATTCAAAGCCATATATTTTAGAAATATTTACATATATGATTTTTTATAATATTTTAAAAATTGAAATGGACAATTATAATATTGAAAATGCCGAAACTCTTTAAAAAATCGCTTTCAGTTATCAATGTTGCAAATAGAATTATATACTAAGATTTATTTTTCAATTCAAAATATGTTTTTGTTATTCCATTTAGAATAAAAAAAAGTTCAAAAGCCTTGCTGGAATATAACTTTTCAACTCTTTACAAAAAGGTTGCATGTGGAACAACGCAGAAAAGTGTTATTTCAGAGCAGTTTGATCATTACATTTTGTTACATATTTTTGTAGAACCTCAACAAAACAGAGTATGTATGATCTATGTATATTGATATTGTTGGAGAGACTCATATAATGTTCTAGAACATAATTTAGTTGATTGAAGATTCAGGAAAAATTGAGGGCTATCATGTTTAACTTTTATAGATTGTTTTTTTCTGGAATGTTGACTGGTCTAACTCCCTTTGAGTGTGATGGAAAGAAATTTAATTAATGTAGGCTATAGGGATGGATTGAAATCCTTGGACTTTGTTGTCGATGCATTCTCATATACAATGTATCCAGGGTCCAACACTAGTGTATTTTTTGTTAGTTAGTTAGTTGTTTTGTTGTATTCTCTATATATGTGTTGTAATCTAATATCCTGAAAATGTTGTATTGTTTCCTAAATTATTTTCTTCCCAACAGTTAGATTCAAGACCTCTAAGTGAGCATAACCTGGCAACGAATCAATAACACATTTGGAGTCTTTGAGAATTAGAATTTTTTTATGGTTTTTAGATTTTCTAGTGTCATGAGAGTCCATACTATAATCAATTATACTTTAGTGTTTGTCCCATAGACAAGCCCAATTCTAAATTGGATTGATCAATTTCTAAGTATTTTTATCAATCCTCCTCCTGAACGAACATTTTCTTGTTTTTTTCAATCAAATAACCCAACTGGAAGGTCTTGTGGTATGATAGGAAATTAGACCCTTTGTGGATTTTAGATCTTTGCAAAGGGAGATATTCCTGAAGAGGGATATGATCTTTGTGGATTGGATAAGGATACATTTCCTTTAATTTTTTAATATAACCTTATTCCTTAGAATCCATATGCCCCATGTCACAAATATAGGCAGGGTACAAATTAGTTTATATTTCTTCACCAATAAGAAAAGAAACTAATGCCCATAATTTGTAGGACAATAGTCAGATTTTATGGGAAAAAATGCATTTTACTAATAGGTGGTCAACAGTTTCTTCATGTTGTTTACATAGAACAAATCAACTAGGTCCCACAAAGCCTCTTTTCTGAACGTTTTCCCATGTCAAAATTTTGTTGTGGAGGACCAACCAAGTGAAGCATTTTAACTTATTGACAATGTGCCATTTCCATATTAGCTAATTCCACCATTTGTTATTTTTTGTCACCTCAAAATGTGTTATCACTTCGTAGGAAGAGAGGCTTGTAATCTTCCTAGATGAGAAGTCCTAGCTCCAGACTAGAGTGTCCCTGGAATTGTTTAGTCTCACCCCATTGAGATTTATCTCCTTAACGAATAAATTCCATTCCTTATCAAGTTCTCTGAGTCCTAACTCGTCCGAGGACAACCAAAATTTTTGGAGGGGCTAAGAGGGGTCCACCTTTTTTTATATTGTGTAGGTAGTAAAGTCCCTTGGAAGACAAGAATTGTCTTATATTTGTGGACAACTTGTAGACTCGACCACCGCCTATGAAGGAGTCCTTAACAAGGATGACTTTCTTTCCATCCCCAACTTTCCAAACTAGTAAGTGGAAAAGAATGGGGAAGGAGTCCATGAGTGCTTTCTAGACTATGGAGCCTCCTTTGGTAGGTTTGTTAGCTTATCTCCTAATTCAGTCCACCACCGTAATTATACTTAAATACTTCTCTTTTATGACCTAGATCCATATTCTCTCAATGAATAGAACTCTCCATAGTTTTTCAACACCAAATATTTTGCAAACCAGTTCAAGTTTTTAAATCCCCAACCTCCTAGAATTTTTGGGGTAGATAGTGAGGACTAGTTGGCAAGATGTACACCTTCTTTACTATTTTTTCCATCCCATAGGAAGTTGAACATTAGCTATCTGATGGTGGTGAGAATATCGATGGGAATTTTGGCTAATGAAATCCAGTAAACAAACATATTTTCCAAAATATATTTAGCCAGTATCATTTGGCCCCCTAGTGACAACTAGTTGTAGCACCACAAATTTATTTTCTGCTCCAACCTTCGGATCATCCACATTCACCCATATTTATGATAGTCATTTGGTTTAAGAAAGAAACCTAGATACCTAATACCATTTTCCAATGGGATAATTTGCACAGGCATGAAATACTATGTCTTAGAGGATGTCCGAGCTAACAAAAAATTTATGGAAAGAGGATTTGTTAAGATTAATCTACATTTTGGTAGCAATAAAAAAAAGGTTTAATGGTTCTATGGAATGTTGCTGCTATTCAGCTATAGTTCCTGGACCCATGAGCATAACATCATCCATAAACATAAGGTGGGTGATGTATTGGTTGTGGGATATTTTAATGCCCTTTATTTTACCTTCTTATTTTTCCTTCAATAAGAGGTGACTCAATCCTTCCATCACAAAAAAAATAGAGGTGATAGTGGTCATCCCTACCTAAGTCCCCGAGATCAGGAATAATTTTTAGAGGATGAGCCATTGATCAAGATGGAAAAATTGGTTGAGGACACACAACCCCCGATCCAG
Organism: Pinus taeda; assembly: GCA_000404065.3. NCBI lineage: Eukaryota > Viridiplantae > Streptophyta > Pinopsida > Pinales > Pinaceae > Pinus > Pinus taeda. The sequence continues at coordinate 155,731 of APFE030301031.1, read as the reverse complement.
TTTAAAACTTTCAGGCCCTACCCAATTTGTAGGAGGACTAGTCTAAGATAGGTCTAGTGGACTTTATCGAATGATTTTTTAAGGTCCATATTAAGCACAAGTGCTTCTTCTTTTTTAACAGAATGGATGGATTCTTGTGAAATTCCTATGGAATTATGTATCTACTTCTCAGCTAGGGATCCAAATTGATTTCGAGACATCTTTTCAGCTAGAAACTGTTTGATCATGTTGGAGATTACCTTAGTAATCATTCTATATACTAGGTTGCACAGGGAAATGGACCTGAAGTTAAGAAAGGACTTAGACTTTGAGAATTTTGGTATCAAGGATATTTAGGTAGCATTGATAGTTGTAACTACTTTCTGAGTTATTCTAGAGTCCTCCACCAATAAATAGAGATCTGGTCCCATGATATCGAAGAATGATGGGAATAGTTCCACCATCCAACCATCAAGCCTCAAAATTTAATCCTTTGCTAATTTATTCAGTACTCCTTTAATTTCCTCAAGTTTTATCATGCTACCAATATGAATAGATTCCTTTTGGCTAAAAAAATGTGCATAATGTTGGATAAGTTGAAGTTGTGAGACGATATTGGAGGATCCTGAATCTTTGAAGTGAGAGAAGAAATAGCAGTAGGTCAAATATTTCAAAACTTTGGAGGATGTGACAGTATTTCCCTCTTCTATCTCTAGCTCTCATATAGAATTAATATTCCTCCTATGGTTTGCATAGTTTTGGAAAAATTTGGTGTTACCATCCCCCTTTTTTATCCAGGTAGCCCTACTTTTTAATCTCCAAGCCTCTTCCTCCATTTTTATGATCTCCATTTTTCTAGCTTCTAGGGAGCTCATCCTTTGGTCTATTTCTATAAAGAAGGAAGAGGTGAAAGTCTAAGAAATGTACTCATATTTTGATTCAATGTTTAAGAGTTATTTTTGTTGTTTTATTTTCCTTTTCTCCTCCCATACCACTACTACATTATTTAGCTCCATGAGTTGTCTTGCCAAGGAAGCCATTCCATAAGAGCTATTGATTGGGCATTTTTTTTCAGGTATCCTTCACTATAAATCTAAATGGATCTTCTTCAAGCCATGTATGGTTGAATTTGAAGTGATAGTTATTTTGGTGACGATCAAATTCTAATTCTAAGAAAATGGGCATGTGATCCTGAAGCTTATCTTGTGAAATACATGATCTAAGCCACCCTACCTTTTCAGTTAATTGGTCAGCCATCAAGAATATATTCAGTCATTTTTATATCACATCCATGCTTGACCTACCATTTATCTAGGTAGGGGTTAATGGGAAAGGAGGGATGTCTTGGAGGTTATGTTTTTATAGCATTGTCGAGAAGTAGGGGCTCAATGGATCTAGGCAGGCACGAAGTCTCCAAGTGTCCCATGCAGATGTTGTAAAATTTAAATCTCTAACCAAGAGGAGTGATTATTCATAGAGAAGTTCGTTGGATTTGTCCAAGTCCCATAAGGCTAGTCTATCATTATAAGGTCTGTAAAAATTAACATGTTTTATGGGGCAAGGAGGTCCTCTAAGAAATCCTTTTAGGATGATGCCAATAGATGATGAGAAGGCATGGAGAGATGAAAATTTAGGGTCCCAAAAAGTGAGTCTCCCACCCAACAAACTATTTGAATCCATAGCACATGAAAACCAACCCAAAAAAATAGTAAGTAAAGCAAAAAAACTTTTGGAGAAAGTTTCAAATTAGCTCAAGCAAGAAAAGGAAAATTATAGAGCACTACATATTTAAAATTAGTACCATAAGAATTTAGTTATTAAATTGGGAATAGATCTAGAAAAAATTGAAGCTATCAAAAACCTATTACAAAACACAAAATCTGAGATGTCATCATTAAGGAAGAAGTTAAAATGCTTGGGATTGAGCATGCTCAAACATCTAAACTAGCTCAGGTTGAGAAAGAGAAGGGAGAGCTAATGAGAGTGTTAGTGGATAGAAACAAAGTAAATTTCATTTTATAGAAACAAGGTAGGGATTACAAAAATCAATCGAAATCCATGTTTTCACTATTATGGTGCCAAGTGAGTTAAATGACCCCTTAGAGAAGCTTACAAAAGTTATGGCAGAACTCAAAAATTCAGAGGTTCAACTAGAGAAAAAACAAGACAACCTAACTCAGGTAAAGGAACAACTTGATATCATGGAGAGGGAGCTAAATATAACAAAAGAAAACAATGATCAGTTGACCACCAAGAAAAAGGCAACACAAGATGAGATCAAGGAGTTAAAAACCAAATTAAAGGGCAATATCTCTCTAATTGAAGTTAGAAAAATTGTTTGGGATGATATCATTTAGGAGGTCCATTCTAAATGGGAGTACATTCATACAATTGTTCAACAAAAGATTATGGTGAATGGGTCTCAATCAAGCATTGATGCATGCAAGAAAAATGTATAGAAAGAAGCAATGGAGGCTAAAAAGATTATCAAATATTTAAATGGGAAATATTCAACTAAACAAAGGGCATTAGATATCATAGATAAAGTTGGAGTAATTATGGAAATTAGTAAAGTGAATGAGAATAACCAACTTCGTATTCAATATGAGAAAAAATTAAAGGAGGTTCACAAGTTAGTACCTTTGTTTGATTCCAAATCTGACCAGAGGACTAGATATGGTCTACCTAGTTGTTGGGACCAACAAGGAAATTTTCTTTCTTGGGAACTATATGAAAAAGAACTAGTGGTTTTTAAAAGTGGGGCAGATAGAGCACATGAAAAGACTACAATTCTAAAGTGAAGTACTATATTGAATTATTTAGAGGGGAACTTCCAACTTCTTTAGTAAATGAATACACTTTTTGATGCAAAACCTGATTATACAAAACTTTCAAATTTGAAAGTTGCATTCCATAATATGATCTAGTGTAAGCTCCCAAATGAAGAAACTTGGAAGAAGTGTAAAGGTTGATTACTCATGTTGAAGGATATGTTCAAATGGCAGAAGCAGGCACCAATCTTCAAAGTCAATGTTCCATTAGTCATCGAACTTCTCAGACTTTTTAGTAATGGATAGTTAAGTAGTTATAGATGTTTTGACAATTACCTTTGTAATTGATTTTGATGTAATATTTAAAAGACAAGGGAACCACTGGAAAAGGGTTTAGATTTTTTGCATTTTGAGTACTTGTGTATTCATTTTGGCTTCCTTGGAGATAATAATAAAATTCATCACGTTGATTCTAGTACGTATTGGTACATTGTAGTATGTGTTGTTTCTCTTATGTGTTTTCCATATTGATTTTTCTTCTTTGAAGCATGTGTATGATCGTAGCATATTTATTTGAGCAAGTTGCACATTCATTTTATGTATCTTTAATAGTTATAGTGAATACCAATAAGTTCTATTCAAAGACATATTAATAGGATCCCCACTACTTCTACACTTCCATTCTTAACATAAATCATTCAAACTTTCATCTTAGAGTTTTAAATTTGAATTTTATTAAAGGACCTAAGTTATAAACCCTAGCCTCTTATTAGTTCTACTTTCTAGTAAAATAATTAAAGTCTTGCTAATATAAGTACAATTTGGTCATAAAGATTCATCTCCAAGATTAAGTTATGTTACACAAGGGAATATATCACCTCTAGGCACATTTCAAATTTTTTTTAGTATTCTTTTAAAAGTTTTGAAACAATTATGTGGATGTCTCAGGCACTGGTTCCCTTTCAGTCAGGAATTGTATCTATAGTGACAACATAAGGTATGGAGGGAAATGTTACCCTCCAAAAGTGGGTGACCCCATAAGATAATTTTTCTCCTAGATTTGTCTTTAGCCGGTAGCCAACAACCCCTCGTAGCCACTAGTGTAGGCAATGTCTTGTGCCATTTGATCTCTGCTCCCTGAGTAAGTCATATTTCCCCTTGCCCATCTGTCAAGTGTTAATTTGGTAGCTCAATGACAAATTCCAATCATGGGACTAAATTCCTTTGTTTGAGAGGACCAATTTTGACTATTGAAGCACTCAATTTGGACAAGGGAAAGTGTATTCTTGAAGAAAAGGCCACATGTGGAAAAAAGGATAAGTCGGCCCAAAAGAGCAATTGGACACCCATGGATGGCTATAAATAGAAGTCAAGTGACCCTCAATTTGGACACCATCATGATCATTTCTTTTTCTTTGGTTTGGCTCGCACAGGTCTAAGATGGTTTGCAGAAGTTCACTCGCATAGGTCTGAGATTGCAAGGTCTGAAGTTGGCATGTGTGTTTAGGATTTTGGTCTCTAGCGACATCAATTCTTCAGGAAAAATTCGGTTGCAACCGCAGGCAGACATGCTCATGCATGTGGTTGGAGGGTTTCAACCGCATGCACATCACTCTTTGTGTGTGTTTGGAAGCTAGTGTTTGAATTTTATAGTTGGTTGTGGATTTCATCAATTGACCACAAAATTCAATAGTTGGCCGCAGATAGTTACAATTGACCGCAGATTTCATCAATTGACTGTAGAGTTCGACATTTGACTGCATATAATGACAATTGACAACATGATTTTGAATCATGGTTTTGGATTATTAACATTGTTGGGTTCATCTCATGGATGTTGTTTCGTTTATTTTACTGGATAGGATTATGGTTGAAGATACGGATCATTGTACTCTTTTTTGCTGAATCATTCAATGACAATCTAATAAGAAGAATAATTTGAAAGGGTTTTCCCTGTAGTGGGTTTTTCCCTGGTCTCTGACCCATCCTAGTGTCTCTATATGTGAATTATTTTCTTGTATTGTTCCTTTATGTTATGTTGCATTGATGATGATATTGTTCTTTCTATAGAATTGCATATGTTGTTGAATAATGCATTAAAAATGAATAATGTTATGATTTCGTGGGGTGAATTTAATATGTAAATGAAAAAAAACAATTATCTAAAGAAAAGAACAATATATCCCTAAGAAAATTTAACATGGTAACATAGTTGGGTTGAATAATATTCATTGATATCACCCCTGAGGAGTCACCTTTCATGGAAGAAAGAAAAGATGGTGGAAACCTAAAATAATACTAGGGTTTGAAATAAAACCTAGGGAAAATGACTATTAGGGTTTGACAGATATTATGAGGTTAGGGTTTGGAAGAAATCTTGGATTATGACAAAGGTTTGAGATATGCAATATAGAAACCATCGCATGACCAAAGTGAATATGTTCTAGCACTTGTGATATGATCGATATAACCAAAAATGTGATATTATCATTTAAGCCTGATTGTTTATGAAGTTGGTTGAAATATAATGAAGACAACAATGTTAAATGGACAATGGAAAATAATGACTCTTTAAGGTTGGTTCAAGAGGAAGATGATCACATATCATTAAAGATAAGTACTTTTTTTATTTATGTTACTTCTTTATGTCTTTAATTTTGCTTAAATTTATTGATATGGTCATTTAGTATACTTCCTGCATGTATATTAGAGTATTTGGATACTTCTAACCTCCTCATGAGATGTGATAAGTGGATCCTTCTTGAGGATCATCTGAGGTGTAGGAAAATATGGCTAGTGTAGGAAGATAAGATATGGTGCTGGAAAAGGAAAAAAGTACACGAGGATCTAAAAACTACAATATACAAGTGCTACAACTACCCTTATCAAATAAGAGCTACAAAGTGCAAATGTATCTAAATGTTATAAGGCATGTATAGTATATTGTTTCAGGTGCAATATTGGATAGAAACGTAATCCCTAAGGTATGATGGGAATATCACCTTCATGAATGGCTCATATATTCATATGAAAGTAAGTTTGATTTATGGCACATGTGATATATTGGTGCACTTGATATTTGACAAGTATCTTGCATTTTAGACATGATGGATTTCTTGATTTTATAAAGGAAGCTAGATACATTGTTTTTTTTATATATGGTGACTTGATACTATTGTTAATGCCTATGATAAGCATGGTAACCTTGATAATAAAATCGTAATAATAAGATTTATAATGAGGACCTTCTTGTTAGGTTTTGATAAGCTTAGTAAATTTGACAATGTGGTAAATCTGGATGCCCTGTCTTGATGGTTGGATAATGTGATAAAGAAGTGTTTTTTTTATTATGATTTGTGAAGTATAATCCTATTAGTTGTTATAATTATTTTACTCTAACCCTTTATGAGTGTTTGATGTCATGTTCACATGTGACGATGAAGTAGTTGATGTTGATATGCTACGAATATGATGCTTTAAAGTTTGAAAAGCTAATACAGTTTGGTTCTGATCTAACAGTGTTGTTGATGCATGATAGCATTATGATAGACATGTTTATGTGTAAATCATAATTATTGAAGTGGCTTCCCATTCAAAGAGAGAAACTCTCCATAAGATCCCTACACCTATTATCATTTGCATTAAATGTATATAAGATTTTTTATTGTTGAAGTAAGAGTTTTGGACATGATAGTCAAATATCTGATCTTGATAATATGCAACAAGTTTTGGTATAAGAAGAGAAGGTTTCTCCTAGTCTAAGCCCCAACCATTGGGATAAAGGCTTAATATTGCGGTTATAAGCCTCCCAACTACACGAAATAATGCCAATGGATGTGGTTGTGCCTGTAGGACACAAAATATAAATCCTTATGCATAAAACTAGGAGCACAACATGAGTATGACAATCCTACAGATATGGAGCAGGTAACAGAAAGTTCTATAAGCAAGTAATTGTGAATGTTTGACTTACTATAGAGAATTTGAATGTGTTGACTAAACTTGTGTTTGTAGGGGACTGAAATATGTATATTAGTATGTTATTTTGATTTGATCATTGAAGCTGATATATGACAGTATTTGACAACAGTTGTAAGGGTTTGACAAGATTTGGCTTATTGGTTTAATATAGATGAGTATTATTTGATTTTTGACATGATGATTGATATTTCATAGATATTCTTTGGCTTATGGTTTGGTTGAATTCACGATGATAACAAATTAAGGTTTTGATTTGATAACTGATGATTTTTCTTGATAAATGTGTTATGTGGGAATAATGAATTTTAGTGACTAATATTGGTATTCAATAGAGATTTTGTATTGGCATTAATGGCTTTGGCAAATTGGTTGAAGTATAAACAATTGTGATTCAATATGCAGTGATTTCACAAATTAATTCATGAAACTTATATGACTTATCTTTGGTGCATGTATTTGCATCTAGTAATAGAAATGATTTATATTATGATCATGAGGATGGCTTGTAAAAATTTGTCTTGATATTACTCGGTAAAGAACAGTTGTTGACATGAAAATAGACAAGCTTGTAACTTATTATTTGGATGTGATATCTACCTGTCACCGGGTCTGAAGATTTTTTCATAGTGATACTGGCAGAAACTTTTATGGCTTTGATATTAGTCTTGATTTTCCATCTAAATCTTCGTAAGATGAATTTATTTGATTGCACATTATATTGATTCCTATAAGGTTGAGTATATTGGTTTGATCAATAGAACGTTTGTAGATAGAATTGTATGGTTTGAAGCAAGCTTCCCGAGCCTGGTATGTCCACATTGATAATTACTTGGTGAATCTAGGAAAATGTGTCGATCCAAACCTCTACTTCGAAGTGGTCCAAGATATGCCTTTGATTTTGGTTTTATATGTTGACGATCTATTCTTGACAAGTAACAAGCCTTTGATGATAAAAGGAAGGGAGAGATGGTCTCTAAATTTTGAAATGAAGAACTTGGCATGATGAAGTTTGGAAAAGGTAAATATATTGTGAAGTTATTTTTGCAAAGTGGGAATGCAAATCCTTGGCCACCTTGATGAAGTTGAATTTTAAGAAGTTATCTATAGATATTGTTGAACATGACTTGGTGATCGATGATTCATTGAAGAATTGATTTTATTTGTAACATTCATCTAGATATATGTTTTATAGAGAACAATCAGAGTCAATTCACGATTAAGTCCCTTCATACACATTGGGTTGTTGCTAAGCACTTTTTGAGAAACTTGCATGGGACGATCAATTTTTTGGTCTGAGATATTCTTCCTATGATGTATGATTGCATGAATGTATTGATGTTGTTTGAGATCGTTATCAATGAGATGAGCACATCCGGTGTTTCTTTAGTATGAGATATATATTTATATTTTGGATGAGAATTTTGTAGCTTTAAGCACGACCAAGGTTGAGTATAATGTTTCTAGCATGGCTAGTTGTAAGGTAGGTTGAAGAAACTCTTTGGAAAAGTATTTTGAATAGGTTTTGGATGTGATAGTGATACATTGTGATAACAAATAATAGGATTATGTTGGCAGAGAATCTGATATATATTTGGGTCATAGATATCTTCATATATTGAGACAGTCATGTTGTACTGAGATAAGCTTAGGTTTGTGGTTGTTGCCTCAATGAGAGGGAGGATGAATAAGGTATTATTTTTGTGATATTTATTGAGACTGCTGCTATTGAGACATTATGATTAAATTTTTCAATAAAGATAGTACCAAATATGAGCATGATGATATGTTTATGATCTATAACGAGCGGATTGATCGAGGAAATTAAGCCAATTCTTCCTCGTTTGAGATCCCAAGGTGAGGAATTGAGATGGCGGGTTCCTGGGGTTGAGGGATCTCTGGATAATAATGTATCACCCCTATATGTTATCCATAGGGTCGAATATGTTTCTACCCTATCCTGGTCTATGAAGAGTATACCCCAGTTGGCATCATACCCACAAGTTGGGCTTGTTGGTAGAGTGCTTGGAGGTGTACAACCCAAGATGATTATGATGTAAGTGTTATAACACATGACTCTTGAGGGTTATTGTTGGGAATATCAATGGGAAATAGGATGGATGAGGTATTTTTGATTGGCATAGGGTGGAAATGTTTGCTCCCCTCTGATATGACTCTTATTGCTTGATATAGGTGGAAGATGTTTCCTCCCCTATGAGATTACTTGGGGTGAGAGTGTCCCATAGGAACTTCCTCATTTTCATTGGATTTCGATTGAGACTAAGCTACCTGAAGTGGTTTCAGTTTGAGATGTGGTCCTTAATGTCATTAAAAATTGAGATAATCTCTATGATGTTGTTCATTTGAATTGAGTGTGGTAGCTTAAGCTCCCCTCTAATGTCAAATTCTTCTTCTTTTCGATTCAAGAGTGTTCAACATATGAGCAAAGGCAATAAAGAGATAATTAGGAATAAGCATAGATGAACAATGATAACATTTTATGACAAGATACATGATATAGGACATTATTTTATGACATGATACTTGTAATGATTACGTGATGTAATTGGAATTTCTCCTTAGGTGAGAGGGAGTGTTAATTTGGAAGCTTGGGGGAAAATTCAAATCATGGTACTAGATCCTTCTTTTTGAGAGGACCAATTTTGATTATTGAAGTTCTCAATTTGGACAATGAAAAGTGTATTTTAAAAGAAAATCCCACATGTGCACAAAAGGACAGGTTGACCCATAAATTAGACACCCATGGACGACTATAAATACAAGTCAAATGACCATCATTTTGGACATCATCATGATCATTTATTCTTCTTCGGTTTGGTTCGCATAGGTTAGAGATGGTTCGTGGAAGTTCACTCTCATAGGTCAGAGATTGCAGGGTCTGAAGCTCGCATGTGTGTTTAGGGTTTTGGTCTCCATCCATAGGCATGGTCGAGGAAAATTTTAGTTGCAACCACAGGCACACAATCTCATGCATTTTGTTTGATGGTTTTAGCCACATACACATCACTCTCTGCATGCGGTTAGAATCCAGGTTTTGAATTTATAGTTGACTGCAGATTTGGTTAGATGACCACAGAGTTCGATAGTCGGTTGCAGACATTGACAGTTGACCACGGGCTTTTGAATTAGGGTTTTGGATTATTAGCATTTTTTTGGTTCATCTCATGATGTTGTTTAGTTGATTTTGTTGGATAGGATTATGGTTAAAGATATGGATCATTGTAATCTATTTTGTTGAATCATTCAATGACAATCTAACAAGAAAATAATTTTAAATGGTTTTCCCTGTAGTGGGTTTTTCCCTAGTGTCTCTATGTGTGAATGATTTTCTTCTATTGTTCCTTTTTTGTTTCGCTGCATTGATGATGATATTGTTCTTTTTATATAATTGAATATATTGCTGAATAATGTGGTAAAATTGTATAATGTTAAGATGTTGTGGGGTGAATTTAATATGTAAATGAAGAAATGAAATTATATAAAGCAAAGAACAATATATCCCCAAGAAAAATTTAACATCGATATCATGTGTTTGAAGGTGGGAAATCCAATAAAAAAGGTATGTTTTTTTTGTGCAATTGAGTGCTTCTGCTTATTTTTCCTTGGGCACTTTGGGCATGGATTATTTACTTGGAAGAAGGAAGGGTTTTGACTTTAGTATTGTTCCCTCACATTAAATGGGGAGTTAATCCTCAATCCTAGTCTCGTTGGATCTCCCCTAATGGATTATATCTTCAGGAAAGGCACTACTTGGAAAACTCTGATTTTGGTAGCGTGGTCCTTGGACTCTTATCATTGGTGAAATTCCATAAAGAGTGGGGTACCTTTACTAAAGTGACAGTGGGTCATTGTGCCATTGATGTCACTTAGTTTAGTAGTTGACCCTTAGTTTTTACTTTCCCTAGGGCCCTGCTAGATTATGTGCTAACAAGCAACATTCCACTAATATATTACCCTAGGAGGATGCCATTTATCCTATCATGTGCCAACCATACTCCAACCAATTTTATAATTAGAATGTACAACATTTTTATTTGCTGAATATGGCGAACAAGGGTATGTGGTCTTCACTCTATGTTGCAAGAAATGAAGTTTGACATATAAACAAAACAATATCCAACTACCTTATTGAAAGCTAACAATTAATACCTCATTCTCCATCTAGATAATAAAATAGGTCCACTTTTTGTTTTGTAACATGTCCTTTTCAAAGTTTGTTGGATGACGACCATATTTGTACTCCTACGAAAACATGACACATGTACTAGTTAATTAATTGCAATCATTTAATTTTTCTGAGAAATAAAAATAAAAAATCATTTCACATATTAAGTATACTTACAAAGGTACAAATCAAGGCCTATATACCTTTCTGGCCATTGTGATGTGTGGCCCTTCATTTTGCAAGCCTAGCCTTGGAGGCCTTATCTCGAAAAATATACTAATTGAATTTAACTATGCATAAATAAAATATAAAAATCACTTAAGAAATTTGATATAATATTATGAGAAAATTAAAATAGTTAGACACTCTCCTCACCAAACTTCCTTCGTTCATACAACTTCTCATACATTTTTACAAGTTTTTTTCCATACTTTTATACTTACATCAAGTGGCCTTCTTTTGAGCCTTTGCTCAGACAAGGGATTTTTTATCGTCTTTGTTTGATTGCACCTAAATCTCTTTTATTTATGAGATATTTGTATTTTAGCCTCTTTTATAGACCAACTACACCAAATTCAACCTACATATTGTGAATTACTGCTTTCTGTAGGTGCAACGATATCTTTGAGAATGGAAAATGGAGATGGTATTTAAACCATTGAAGGCATGAATCATTCAATCTATTCACAAAATTTTTCCTACCATATGATCTACAGACTTCACCTAAAACCATGTTGTATTCTATCCTTGTATCATGGCTACCAATGCAAGATTCATAATGTGGCATGGAAGAAGAGATTTGTGTCCCAAGAGTGGATTGGACATTGGAAGAATCTGTTTCATGTTCCACATTCTTAGTAGTTATGCTTAATTATTTCCTCCTTGATCTTATGCTCAATACAAGAGTGGTTGGGGAGTCAATTGATTCCCTTTGAGTCGGTTGATGTGCTTTCAATGCCTTAGCGGTTTTCGTTGATAGCTTTTCTATGTATCTAGTAAGCATTTTCAAGTCCACACCATCAAGTTTGTTAATTATCTCTATCCCAAATATCAAATCCAAGGCCTCTTTCTCCTTTTCAACCTCATGTGCCTAGATATATAAAATAAAGTTTATTTTTCAATTTTGGAATTTAAAAAAAAAATGAAAAAAAAACTAATAATCAAAGAATTTAAAGATTTACATCTCTATAAATTCACAATGACTTACCTTATTTTGTACACTTTTTGCTCCATTCCCTTTTCTCAACATTTTTGGGTTAGGTTACCAAATCCTGTCTGTGGAGGTGAGTCAAGGGAAATAACTTGCAAGGAAGGAGATAAAATAGTATGTAAGGAAAGAAAATAGTGTTCACTAAGGGAAACAATTCGAGCCAAGGTAAGCAATCTAGCACATAGACACAATCTGCCTAAATTTTCAGCAAATCCTTATGATAATCAAACCATTCTGCACCAATACATGAATAAATATCCCAAAAATTTAACCCTAAATCTACCCTCAATTCATGGAACTGATAATGCCTTACTTTGTAGCTCCAATTTCTGGACCAAAAAGGGGTAAAAATAAAAATCCCCTGTAAGCTCCATCTAAATCCTTAAGATGCTTTAAAATCCACTGAAGATAATCAAAATACATCAATTTGTTTTGCAGTATTCGAACTACCCCCATGAATCCAAGAAAAAGAAGGCAATATCGAAATTGTCTACCTGCAACAGAACAGGTGGACTTTAAATCTCCTAGATTGAGACCTAGGTAGTGGAAGAGGAGCCTATTCTTTTCTTTCTCGGTTCCGTTCCTATCAACACTAGAAAAAATTCTCAGAGGAGCGGGAAAGAGTCTGAAATTATTTTTTAGTTTAATAGTTGGTGCATATTTAATTTTGAAGTTTTATCCCATGGGAATTTTAAAATTTTGACTTGCCTATTGTTGAATATTTCAATTCACCCAACATCGACCTTAGCACGAGTTGAGGTGAATAATGTGATCACGTTAGGGTGTGTTGAAATATGTAACTAGATTCGGTCTTCATAAATGTATTTGAGATGTACTTATGAAAAGAATGAGAAAACATTTTTATTATTATTTCTATGACTTATTAAAGCATGGCTTTCATGCTTGGGTCATCATGCTTTAGGTCAAAGTCCTCCTTGATAACTTCTAGGATTTATTCTGAGATTAGAGTCATTGTACATTAAAAGAGGTCGTTCTTGGACTTTCGAATCATGTAAAAAGAATTATTTTTTAGCCAAAAATGAATTTAGTTTCCTCCACACCAAGTTGACCTCAAGACAAGTAATTCGACCTCCCTGGAAGGCTATTAATACAAGGTAGTTCAAATTCATTTGGAGCATCTCATTCTCTGTCACATAGTTCTATCTTCGGAGCTGGAAGCTGGAAAAGTGAAAAGTTGAAAAAGGGTTAGAAAAGGAGCTGGAAATAAGTGTGATTTTCTAGAAGTAGATACAAGACCTCAAGATTGAAATTTTGGGACAACTCTCACTCAATTATGATGTGTATCAATGGAGATCAAAGTCTTCTAAGTTTGGTTGAAGCTATTGTTGTTATTGCTATTGGGTCAAAGTTGTTGTTGATGGTACTAGGTTGAAGTTGCTTTGAAAGGGTTATCATTTGCAAGAAGGATTGAGGACTGACTTGGTGTGGAGGAAGTCTCTGTCTAGTCTAGAGTCTTGGATTATCTCAAGAAAATATTGAAGGAAGAATTGTTGACTAGGTTTTCCCTTAGATAAGGGTTTTTTCCCTGGTTTTCCTCCTACATTCGTTGTCCTTGTGTTATTGTTTTTGTAATTTCTCGGTGAACTAAAAGATAAAAGAAAAGCATAAAGATAAAATAATCACAAGTAATTATATACATAATAAAATATTTATGCCTTTCTAATTTTCTAACATGGTATCAAAGCTAAGGTGAAGGAGGTAAAAGGCAGTTTTGAATATCCACTAGAAGGAATCTAAAGGATTGATCAAGGTATCATATAAGGAGATATTATAAGAAAATAATTTCACTATATTTAAGGAAAATATTGAACACTATAAAGAGTGAGAAAAAATTGGAAGGAGCCTCAAACTACAGGCCTTGGAAGAAGAGGGTTGACCTCATTCTTGAAAAGAACAAGGTCTTGGATGTGGTTAAAGGAAAAGTGAAGAAACCTACCAAAGCATCGAGTGATGCAAACAAGGTGAAGTATAGAGAATTAGAGATATTGGTTATGACACTAATGGTAGAAAGAATTTAGTACAATCTTGTCCCATACATTTCCAACATAGATCATTCTCAAGAAATGTATGAAGCATTGTCAAAATTATTCACTATCAAAAATATTGGTCAAGTAGCAAGCTTCAAGAATGAGTTAAGGACTAATAAAATCACAAAGGATGATAATGTGGCTTCCTTATTTGTGAGGATATAAATAATTAGAGATGAACTTCAAACCATAGATGAAATTGTACCGGAGAAAGAGCTAGTAATCACTACACTATTGGGATTACCACCTACTTGGATTTCTTTTCCCCGGGTCTCAATAGTTGGAAATAAGCTCCTACCTTTGAAAATTTTTGGAATGCTTGCACCCAAGAAGAAATGAGAATTTATTTAGTATCCAACAATTAAGAATAAAAGGTCTCAAACGCATACATCGACTCTCAGAAGAAAGGACACTCTAAGAAGTTAAGAGGGCCAAGAAGGAAGGTTGATATGTTCAAGATATAATGCTACCACTGCCACAAAATGGGTCACTATAAAATTGATTGTCCTGACAATCCGAAGAAAAATAAAAGAAGAAGAGAGCAAGCAAATGTTGTTGAAGAAGGATCTCCAAATAAGACTAAGCCTGAAGAACTGGATATAACGGACTTACACTACTAAGTCTTTTGATATAAGATTTAGTTATGTTATCTTTTTAATATTTGTAGGTTTAACATATTTTGGAAAAACAATTTTATTTTGTTCTTAAGGTTATAGGTATCCCTCAAGCCTGGAAGGAGCCCTCTTCAACCACTAAAGATAAGTATCTTATTACCATTTTCATTTTTATTTTTCCTTACTTATCTAGTTTTGTTTTCTTTAAATACTAATCACATTTCTACACTTATTTTCCTTATTTAGGAAAAACTTGTTGAAGATTCAAGGAAGAAGGCCTCACAAAAAAAAGCATCAGAATTGAAAGTTTTGTTAAGAAACAAGAGGTATGTTTTGAATTACAAGTTTTCTCTCTCTCCATTTTCATTATGAATAAATGATTACTAACATATTTGTGTCAAACTTTCTTGAGCCTTAAAGATTCTTGATTGGGTGATTCGTCATTAGACAAATCTACCGTCCTCATATCTTTGATTATTATTGTAGAACCCTAGAAGGTTCATTGTGAAAACCTTAACTTTAGGGTATGTTGATGATTATGTGAAGAAATCTAGCCTACTTAGGGTTATTGATGAAGTCTAAAGAAACTAGCTAATGTTTTGATGAAGTCATGTTTGGGGCTTTGGTATGGTTATGGAAACCTAACTTGTTAGTGTTGAATGGTGATGTATAAAATCTAGAACCTTTAAAGTATTGATAATTTAGGGTTTGCCATGTTTTGTATTTAGACCCTAGATCATTAGGGCTTGGTAGGGTGTATAATAAATACCCTTATAATTTCCTAGAAATGAAATCCTTGGCATGTGTGTGTTTGTCCAATCAAACCCTAGTCTAGTCAAGTTTGTTATATGTTTAACCCTTATTGATATTTGTGTAGTTGGGTTTGAATAACGCATGTTAAGATATGCTTGTGCATGATGATGGAATCATAGTTATATGAGTTAACCAAATTTTTGATGGTCATGAGTCCTAGGGTTTGGAACTATGCTCTAGTAAAAGTTTGATTCTCTAGGATGATAGTATTTGTGAATTATAGGGTTTTGTAACTAAACCTTAGTAGAAGTTAAAATATCTGATATATGATGACAATGTGATAATCTAGGATTTATGAAAAGTTGATAAAATTTGAAATTGCATTGTGGGTGTTGAAAATTAGTAAAATATAGGGTTTAAAACAAACCCTAGTGGAAGCAAGTCATGTTGTTACTTTGAATTAAGCTATGATGGTTTTGATTGTTAAAGTTCATGTATGAAATCTAGGATTTTTGCACTAAATCCTAGTAGGAAGTCTAACATATGAATTCTAAAGTTGTTAGATACATTGTAGATATATTTTGTTTGGATTTATTCTATAGTTTGAAATATGATGTAGTAGGGTATGTCATACCTTTAGAAGAATCATTGAAACTCTAGATGTAATGAAATTTGTGATGAAATGCTCAAAGTCTTGATGATATAATCTAGGGTTTGTGACAAAAACCCTAGCAAGAAGTTGAAGAGTATGTATCTCCTTGTTTGTAACTAAGCTTGAGTATTTGATGTCTAAATATGAATGCTTCCATTATATGATTATGATATGGTTAAATTCATGCTTCTATAGATTTGGTTGTACTTTCTATCTAAGTTGTGCAGTTACACAATCTTCAATATGGTGAAGATGTTCATAAAGTAAAGTTGATGTGATAAGCATGATGTGAATGATGATGATCATGATATCTCTGATGAGAAGGATGGAAACCATGAAAGGTTCTCTGATTTCAAGAAGTTGAGCCCCCTAAGTTGAGAGGGAGCTTGGATGAAATAAATCTCCCTAGGTTAAGAGGGAGTGATGGATATGGTTCTATACTTCATGTGTCATGTACTAGACCAAGAATAACAATCATAAGTCAGTGAAGGCCATGAGTGAGAAGAAATCAGAAAATGTATTTTGAAGGGCTACTGAGATAAGAAAAGATGGATTTATTTGTACAATATGTTGCGCCATGAAGAGTAGGAAATAAATCTATATGGTTGAGGAATATTCTTCCAAAGATTCATTTGGAAAGTTCTAAGTTCTAATATGAAAAGTTTAGAAGTAATAACAAGTTTCCTGGAAGACCCCAAAGGTTTGTATCTACTTATGTACATTTGAAAATGTGTTACTGAATGGGTTGTGTTTTTATAGGTAAATCTCTCGAAATACTAATTGCATGTTTTACATGTTGAGTGTTGTTGATTAGTTTTATTGGAGAGATTTGTTGTCGATCTACTTGATAAGAGAACATTGGCTACTAATTGAATAATCAGGAAGTTGAGGCTTTATGTGTGAGACATTTCTTGGGAACACGTCTAGTTGACACTTTGTGTTGATGTCTAGTTCCTAAAGTAGGGAGGGTGGCATTGGTCATGGAGATTTGACCTTGGATATGCACATAGATCCCTGGGTTGATGGCTAATAATTAATCTTGGCGGTACCTAAAGAGGTTGAAATCTTTAGTCCATCTTAGTCCCACCTGGATAGATTTCCCTTTCCAGGAATCTAGTCCATGGAATTGTGGTGCCTAAACTATTGGAGGACCCTGGATAGATTACCCGGGTCAAGAATCTAGTTCATGGCATTGCAGTTCCTAAACTATTGGAGGACCCTGGATAGCTTACCTTGGTCAAGAATCTAGTCCATGTAACTGCAATGTCTTAAATTCGTTACGGTTCATGTGTACTGAGATCTTCCTTGTACTTATACTAATGAATACCTCCCTAGTTAAGAGGGAGTGTCTAAATATGTAACTAGGTTCAGTCTTAATAAATGCATTTTAGATGTACTTATCAAAAGAACGAAGAAAATATTTTTATTATTATTTCTATGACTTAATAAAGCATGGGTTTCATACTTGGGTCATCATGTTTTTTATCAAAGTACCCATTGAGGACTTCTAAGATTTTTTTTGAGTCATTAGAGTCATTGTGCATTAAAAGAGGCCCTTCTTAGGCTTTCAAATCATGTAAAAGAATTTATTTTTGATTCAAAAATGAATTTAGTCTCATCCACACCAAGTGAGCCCCAGACAATTAATTCAACATCCTTGGAAGGCTATTAATATGAGGTAGTTCAAATTCATTTGGAGCATCTCTTTCTCTCTCACATAGTTCGATCTCTGAAGCTGGAAGTTGGAAACGTGTGAAGTTGAAAAGGTTTTAGAAAATGATTTTGAAAGAAGTGTGAACTTTTGGAAGGAGATAGAAGATATCAAGATCGAAATTTTGGGACAACTCTCACTTAGTTCTAAGGTGTATCAAGGGAGATAAAAGTCTTCCAAGTCTGGTCGAAGTTGTTGTTCATGTTGCTAGGTCGAAATTGCTTTGAAAGGGTTATCATCTGCAATAAAGGTTGAGGGATGACTTGGTGTGGAGGAAGTATTTGTCTGGGCCTAGATTCTTGGATTATCTATTGAAGAAAGAATTGTTGACTGGGTTTTCCCCTAGATAGGGGCTTTTCCATGGTTGTTCGCCTACATCTGTTGTCCTTGTATTATTATTTTAGTAATTGCTTGATGAACTAAAAGATAAAAGAAGAACACAAAGATAAAAGAATCACAAGTAATTATCTATATGAAAATATTTTTCCCTTTATGACATTTTAATAAGGCATTAAAGTCAACGAAAATCACACCTATTCTAGCACCATCAAGTTATTTTTATCCGGTAAAAAAAAGACGTAGAAATGTTACAAGATTATAACATTATTCTCTAATAAAATCAAAGATTAATAGAGTACATTCAATACAATAACCATAATTTCAATAATCTACTACATTATCTATAGAGAAATTTAATTAGCTCTAAAATGATTACATAAACTAAGTTATAAATGAGGGATGAAACAAAATTGATATACACACTAATGGTAAACTGTGTTACATGGGGAAAAATGTTAATATCAATTAATATTTATATTGTAAGGACAAATTATACTCTATTCAAATATAGTCTACCAATAACTTTTCCCCTACACTTATTTTTTTCATTGCTGATAATTGGATTTGATTGGTGTACTAAAAATTATTGTCATTGTTGTGTATTACAGGATCTAGAGGAGGCCATGGACATACAACATAGAAAATGTAGAACTACTAAATTATTGAGAGGAAAGTAGGTCAAAGAAGATATGACAATGGAATCTATAGATACAATACAGGTTAAAAGACAGAGCAACCTCAACCAAAGGAGGAAGGTCTTAGTGATTTCACAAATACTAGAACATAGATCAGAGAAAGTCAATTTTTTTCCATGAAGCCTTCAGATCAAACTTATTGATTGAAAATACACAGGAATAGTGATTAAATGTGATTCTATGATCAAGGGAAATGTTTGAAAATTAGGGTGGCCATGTGGAATAGTGATGTTGGATACTTTTCTTGTCGAAATTTTGGCTCAATGTATATACCTAGGGTCATAAAATCATTTTTGTTTTTCAACTCCTAATTAACATGATATCAATATGTCAAATATATGACTAAAATGAAGTTTTGAGTTGGATAACATATTCATTGAATTGATATAGTTAGTGTACTAAAACTTATTGAATGTGTTGTGTATTATAGTATCCAGATGAGGCCATGGAAACAAATCATATCATATCAAATGAAGATATAATGGATGATGTGACACATCAGGTACTCAAATTTTCACTTAACTTAGGAGAAATTTATATAATGGAATTTTGTGATACACCCATCTTTCTTCACGATATTATTAAAATTTATAGTGCATTATCTAATCTTGATAGAAATATTGAGGCACACAAACCTTGCCTTTTTCCCTATGAAATCCATGTAATTTGGAGTATTCTTGAACAAAAGAAATATATGTGAAAAATAAAAAAAAATATATATATATTTAATTTTATTAATTTTACACACGAGTAAAAAAATACTCTCCAAGTTGAATCATTTAATTTGGCCTTGAAATGAAGGTTGGACAAGAATTTTTGTGAAGCAAACCAAAATGTCTTTGCTTCACTAAAATGCATGCACAAGCTTAATTTCTTGGCCAATATGATTGATTCAAATTGTAGATTGTTTAGTTTATTATTTTAAACACTTTTACATTGTTATATATTTACTAACCATTAGAGTAGTAACAATGCTAATTTTCTTAGGGCTAGAAATATTTTTTGTAGATAATTGCATGTTAAAACATTTTCAACATTTTCACATTGCATTCACCTAATATCATCATAAGAAATTATGTACAGAGAACATTAACAATCACAATGCAGCGGAACAATCATAGGTCTATCATGATATCTCTGTCATAGGGATCAACATATATCCTTCATATCTTTGTCCTAATCTTTTCTCATCTCACAAATAATAAGGCCCAAAGAGGTCATTGTCATACCCAAGAACTGAGGCCCATTAGGGTGTTTTTACACCATGATACTGAGGCCCATCAGAGCATTGTTACACCACAAGACTGAGGTACAATTTTTATAACCCATAGGATGGAATGATCATTATATCATTTCCATTAATTATAGGTCATGGTGTGAATTTATTTGAGGCACACAAACCCTGCCTTTTACCCTATGAAATCCATGTTGTTTGGAGTGTTCTTGAACAAAAAAATATATATATGTGAATTTTTTTTTTTTTATTTAATTTTATTAATGTTACTTATAGGTAAATAAATACTTTCCAATTAGGCATATCCAATTATGTCCCATTTCAAATTTAATTACCAAGAGTGTAATTGTTTTGACCTGGGAGTGCATATTTTTTCTGATTTGAGCATTGGTAGATATGATGGATTGCTACATTGGTAGACTTGGATAAAGGCCTTTCAAGTCAAAATTATTGGTTGAAAATGCACAAGAATGGTGATTAAATGTGATTCTTTGATCAAGGGAAATGTTTGAAAATTAGGATGGCCATGTTGGATAGGGATGTTGGATACTTTTCTTGTCAAAATTTTGGCTTAGTGTATATACCTAGGGTCCTAATTTTTTTTTTTTTAAACTCCAAATTAACATGATATCAATATGCCAAATATATGACTAAAGTGAAGTTTTGTGTTGGATAATATATGCATTGAATTATATAATTGGTGTACTAAAAATTATTAACTATGTTGTGTATTACATGAACTAGATAAGACCATGGAGACAAATCTTGTCATATCAAATGAGGACACAATGAATGACACGAGACATCAAGTACTTAAATTTTCAATTAACCTAGGAAAAATTGATATAATGGAATTTTGTGACATTTCCATCTTTTTTCATGATATTATTAAAATTTATAGTGCATTATCCAATCTTGAAAAAAATTAATGCATGTTTTTATTATTTTAGATGGAGATTGGAGCAAATAAAGAGCATGAGCCTTCAACTAACAAAAGAAAAAGACATGCACCTAAAGTTGTTAAATCATGTAGCATAAAGTGGGTAGAAGAGGATATGACAATGGATCTTGAATAAAAAGAAAATTATTGCACTGAACAAGAGGTTGGTCAGGACTATAGTACATGGGATGTATACTTTGAGAAAATTGTTGTTTATGGATGTTTTGTATGTCATGGAAAGAAACAATTCAAACGAGATATTGTACAAACACATTGCATAGATGATGAGCTTCTAGTGGGTAGTGTGCTTCTTGCAATCAATTTGAATCCAATAGGAATTGTGGTAAGGAATTTTCCAATTTGATTTAAATAATAAGTATTCTTCTTTTAAACATTGTTTTATATTATTTAAATAATCAATTTTTTTCTTAATGATTAGTTGCAGGATAAATATATTGGTTTAAAGTTTCTTGGAGCACCAATGTCCATCCTATATTCCGATGATCATTTAAATAATATGTGCATATATACCAACTTAGAAGATGTGGAATTGACGAAAACAAGTAACAAATCAAGAACCAGTTTAAAGATGCGTGATTTGTTTAAAGACAAGGGGAAGGTGGGGTACATGCCTTATGAGAATGAATGAGATGGAGATGATGAATTTAAAATGAGATTAAGATCAATTTACAAATATACATTTGATCGTCGATTGTCTTATGCTTGGCCCAATGATCAAGGCTACCTAGAGTGTATGAGGTGTTTCAGTTTTAGGGATATAACTACATGATATGACCCTCCAATATTCATGGAGTGAATCTAGGCCTCTTTATTGTCCAAAATGTCCATGTGGGATGTAAACATAGAAAAAATTCACAACAAACCACTAGGAGATTAATGACATATTATGGTCCATCATATTACAATAGTGAATGTATAAGGCTAGCAGAATAGAAGCCTAGCATGTCAGCATATAGTGTAAATTTGAATATGTATACATATCGTCTCCAATTGGAAAGTAGAAAATAAATCAATAGAGGTCATCTTATGTATATAGATGGATATGCATATACACACAAAAATATTGTAGGATTTATAAATAATAGTAATGGAAGGGACACTACCGGAAGACCGTTTGTCAACTTGTTGAGGTTATAAATGATAAAGATGGAGACATGTAAAGAGAGATTGATAGATAGATAATGGTTGTGGCTATCATGGAATTTAGCATTAGGGATGAGTTATTGATTAATTACCCCTTCTTAAATTGCACTCTTGTACGAAAGAAAAGGGAAGAACAAGGTCCCCTTAAGGATGTTCTTAAGGGAAAAAAACCAAAGAACAACCAGTGAGTGTGGATTGACGTTTTATAGACTATGTTGTCAAAATTGTGTTTTATTTTAAATTATTGTATTTAAATGTTTCTATAAATTATATATATATATAATATATTATATATAATAATATATATATATATATATATATATATATATATATATATATATATATATATATATATATATTATATATATATATATATATATATTATAGATATAATTTGTTAAGACATATTTCATTATATTTCTTTTAAAATTAATACATTCATGATGTATCCAATTGTTGCCTAACATTAAATAATTCTTGTGTTTGTTGATAGCTAGAAGGTATTGATGATACACCTACTAATACACAAGGCCAAATTGGGTTTCTAATATTTGGATGGGATGATTCAAACCATCCTTTAAACCATACCAGGGAGAGAAGATCAAGATTGAAGATAACACTACTAGCTGAGAAATTTGAATAGCTTATGAGATTAGCATGTTGTTTTTCCACGATCTTGGTGCTTGGGACAGAATCTTAAATCGTTGATGCTACCAAACCAAATATCACAATGAAACTACTTTTCATAGTGAAATATAAACAACAATAAATTAACTAGTGCACAAAATTTAGACAACTTTTTACAATTTTCAACTTAATTTCATTATATTAATCAAACTGAATAATACAACAGTCTAGGGCTCCTAGGGATAATGGCCCTCATACATCCACTAGTATAATAATAAAAAATTGGAGCTTGGTGTCAATCCAACAACAACCAATCTGCCCTCAACAAGATACTTTTACCATTTGGTTGTCGCATGCTCTCTCATTTCCTCTTGATTGTATCTTATACCCGCTTGATCCTTTAGCTCCCGATCTATATCACTACCTCTATCAACAATCCAATACCATCTTGCCATTGGATCTTTGCTATTCAATCTGCTCACCATTTGTGCCTTATTCCATCAAGGGAACAACACATTGAGACCCTTGTCGAGTTATACACAATTCTATTTGTGAACAAATCACAACTGCCCAATACTGCTCCTTAGCTACTTAGGGAATTCAACCCACTATAGTCTTCCTATGCTGCTCTAATGAATACCAACATAGGGAACGAAGGGTTTCCACCCATCACTGCAAGATGTCCATCTTCCACAATGAACATGGGCTAGGCTGTAGATTTCCTTCTCCACACACAAGTCTAGGGTTACATAAACTGCTCCTAGATTATTAGACCCTTGGTCTCTTCTTATGCCAATCTAGCAACCACTTAAGCCGATGAAGATGGTGCACACTACGATCTAACTTGGGCACTATCACGTTGCCCTCCAATAGACCATAAATTTCCAATCCAATGTCCACACTTGGTCCACTCTCATGTTGCCATCCAACAAACCATGAGAGACCAAGTCCTGTTGTATCATATGCTACTAGTTAGGGAATCCAACACCTATGGAGACCCTTCCACATGGCTACTAAAATATTTCTCCAATCAGTCCTCTTCTAGGACACCCATCCAAATAGCAATTCACATTACCAATTAACCCATCATATCTTCAAAAATTCATATCTCAACAATAAAAACTTGAAATTGGATGATTCTCGATGCGTTGTATTCATATCGTCATCTACTATCATCCTCATCCATAAAATGTCATAATATCATCATGGTTTTGGCCCAAACATCAATGGTTGCAAAACC
Source organism: Pinus taeda (assembly GCA_000404065.3). Lineage (NCBI taxonomy): Eukaryota > Viridiplantae > Streptophyta > Pinopsida > Pinales > Pinaceae > Pinus > Pinus taeda. Next base: position 131,590 of record APFE030301031.1, on the reverse strand, counting down.
CCAAGCTTTGGTTTCAAGCCCACAAGGCCACTTGTGGAACTCATTCCTCCAAACCCTCGATCTTCATGGCTTAGAGAACCTCCCAAGCTACAAAAATCAACACTCCCTCTTAGCGATGGAGGTACTTCCAATACTAGGAAGTAACCTTCATCATCTGATGACACTATCCCATCAAACATCCATCACTGCAAAATACTTTGTAGAATGAACCTTGCAATCTCAATAGTGCCTCTACCTCATCACATCTAAACCTGAAGATACCAAACCTCCATAGGGTTTCTCACTCTGAGGCTAGACTCCCTCTAAACCTACATGATATCCATTGGCTTATTCCTACAAGCACTCATCCTCCTGTATCAAATACTACGTGTGAAAATATCTCCAATCTCGGATATGCAACATCACGATTTGATAAAGACTCTAGCCTTCCAAACTATAGTCCATCACATGAAGCCATATTTTCATGAACTCGTCCAATCCAAAGAAACACTTGAGTTGTCCCAACCATCCATGGCAATTCAAAGTAACTCCATGATCAACCACTTTCCCTACAACAAACTGTCTTCACCATGTTATTTTTACACGATTGTGGTGTCTAGGATAGAATCTTAAATCTATGACGCTACCAAACCAAAGATCACAATGAAACTACTTTTCACAGTGGAATGCAAAAAATAGTAAATATACTAGTGCACAAAATATGGACAACTTTTTACAATTTTCAACCCAACTTCGTTATATTAATCAACATATACTACAATAGCCTAAGGGTCTTGTACCATGGATAATGACCCTCACACATCCAGTAATACAAGACATAAAATTAGGGCTTGGTATCAATCCATTGCAACCAATCTTCCCATACAAGATACAATGACCATCTCGTTGATGTAGCATGCTCTCTCAGCTCCTCTTGGTCATACCCTATATATGTATGATCCTGCAACTCCTGATCCGCAGCTCCTGCCTCCATCAATGCTCCAATTCCATCTGGCCACTGAACCTCGACTATCAATCTACTCATCAGTTGTGCCTTAGTCCATCAATGGCATAACAAAGTGAGACTCTTTTCGAGTTGTTCACAACTTCATTTTTAAACAAATCTCAACTGCCCATTGTTGCACCTCAGCTACTCAGGGACTTCAACGCACTATCATCCTCATGTGCTGCTCTAATGAAGATCAAATAGGGCATGGAGGGATGCCACCTACTAGTGCAAGATTTCCATCTGCCACAATGAACACGAGATAGGAGTACGACTCATCATCTGTTGTAGAATTCCTTCTCCACACACAAGTCTAGGGTTGCTCAATCTTCTCTTGGTTGATCAGACCCTTGAGCTCTTCTTCTGCCACTCTGGAAACCATATAGGTCCATGAATATGGTGCACATGGGGCTCAAACTTGGGCACTATCATGCTATCCTCCAATAGATCATAAATGCCAAATCACATTCACACTTGGTCCACTCTCACACTGCCCTCCAACATTCCATGAGTGACCAATACTTGTTGTAGCATCTACCTCTGGCTAGGACATCCTCACACTTAGGAAACCCTCCTCTTGGCTTCCAAGAAACTTCACTGTGATTCCTCTCCTAATACACCCATACTCCACTACGAGATCCACTCCTAGTTGGGGTTTCTCAACACTCAAGAAAACCCCAACACATGGCTCTTATAGGCTGCAACAAATATGTCCACACTATGAACATCCAACTAGCAACAAATTAAATATAAAATCAACATCACCATACCTAAAATATTTTGTTAAACTGTGGCCCCTGCATGTGGAAACTCAGCTTATACCTAGCTTGCGAAAACACACGGCCTGCAAAAACTCAGTCTGTGGAAACACACTACCTGTAGAAAACATTTTGTGGAAATTCACTACCTACGAAACCTAGTATGTGAAAATGCATTGCCTGTGAAAACCAAGTTTGTTGAAATTTTCTACCTATGGAAACCCATTCTACGAAAACACATTGCCCTTGGAAACCTAGTATGCAAAAACTTGTTTCCTGTGGAAACCCAGTTTATGGAAATCTAGTCTGCGGAAACTCGACCTGCCTTCTTCTAGAGTTGAGACTACCTCTGAAGTTGATTTTCAATGTTTTTTGCACATTTGGATGCTAAAATGACTTAACATCACCTCTTATTTATACGAAACAAGAGGGCTCAATGACTTCATGAAGAGACATGACTTTTGGGTAATTTCACTTCAAGCCTACATGACTTGAACAGCCAAAAAATTCATTGTCAACTTCAAAAATTCACATCTCATCAAGGACATCTCATAATTCAATTATTCTTGAAGCATTAGATTCACCTCATTGTCCTATATCATCTCCATCCATCTCATGTCCAAAATGATCCATGGTTTCGTCCCAAACATCGATGGGTGAAAAACCCCAGGCTTGGGTTTCAAGCCAACAAGGCTACTTATGGAGCTCCTTCCTCCAAACCCTCAATCCTCAACACTTGGGGTACCTCCCAAGCTACAAAAATAAAAACTCCCTCTTAGCGAGGGAGGTACTTCCAAGACTAGGAAGTAACCATCATCATCCGGTGACACTAGCCTATTTGGTGTCCATCACTACAACATACTTTGTAGAATGAACTCGAAAATCTCAGTAGTGCCTCTACCTCATCACATTTGCACTTGAAGATCCAAAACCTCCATAGGGTTTATCCCTCTGAGGCTAGACTCCCTCTCAGTCTGCATGATCTTCACTAGCTCAGTCTTGCAAGCACTCAACCTCCTGGATCAAATACCATACGTGAAAATCCTCTAATCTAGGATATGCAACATCATGATCCGATGAAGACACTAGCCTTCCAACCTGTAGTCCATCACATGAAGCCATATTGATCCAAAATGGATCCTAAAAACCTCTAAGTCTTCATATATGTAACTATCGGAAACACTATCGCATGGGAAAAACATTAATAAATGGTGGAAAATAGAGTAAAGTGAAGGTTCAAACAGGATGCATAGGAGCCATCGGATCAAACTGATCAATGGTCCAAATCAAATCGGTATATCACAATCAGCGGAAGTCAGCGGAGTATATTAGAGGCATCCCTTTGGAAATCATGATAGTGATCAGCACGATTTAACAAGGACTGTTGATCGAGCACGCAGATCAACGGCCCAGATTAACTTCGTAATATCGCAATGCTAAAACACAAGGGAAGACTTACCGAAGGCTTGAAGACCATGCGATATGCGATTGCGATATATCGCATTGCAATATTGCATCACAGCAATACAAAGGAGTGGGGCCGATACAATACGTGATTTGTGATAAGCCAGACTCGACGGGGTTTATAGATGTGGCTTAATAAATTTTGAGTTCCGATAAAAAGGGATTTGTCAAGCTTTCTTGTGTATTAGCGCATTTCCGAATAAAAACCAAAATACAAAGGAAATATGCCCAAAGCGATAAAAGCTGGACCCAAGAAGTTTATAAACGTAGTGTTATATTATTTGAGTTCCGTGGAAAGCAAGTTTCGAGCAGGCCTCAGGCGATAAGTGGTATTGGATGGCCTCCGCCTGATCCCATACACTGGCCGACACGTGGCTTGGCGTAGGAGAGAGAAAACCACCTTTTCGGGTGGGTAATCTCTGCGCACATAAGCCACCCAAAATGAATATTAGCTGGAGCTGAGATCAAACAAATCAATGGTGGGCATGAGACAACAACCAAAGGCAGACCCGATAGGATTATAGGGCGGATTCAATGTTATTTGAAGTCTGATAGAAAGAGTTTTTACAGATTTTTCAGTGTTTTTAGAGTATTTCTCTATGTGAACAGAGAAATGTGTTCCCAGGGATTTCAACCGTGCTAGTGGTCCTTTCCGTTTAAAAATAGGTGGCCACCATACCTGAGGGCATTCTACAATGATGGTTTAATGCTCCAAGAGGGATTTGAACGGACAACGGTTGGAAGCCAGAGAGCCCGAGAGGGGAGACAGACAAAAAAGTGCCGATAGGCTTAAAATCCATTCAATGGTAGAGACAAAGGTGGTAGTTGCTGAGACAGAGAGAAAATAGAGGACAGAGAGCAAGAGGGAGAGTCTGTGTACTCTTGTAGACTTGAGGATTTCAAGTAAATCCCTGTTGTTTTGTCACTGTTATGTTGAGACTCATCTTGAGCTCATACTTGTAATAATCTACTCTTGAAGACATAATATAGAGTTCAAACACTGAAATCTATACCAGGAGATGTAGTCGGGAAGTCTGGTGAACTCCTGATTATTTTGTTGTGTTAATGTGTGTGACTATTATGTTTTCCAACTGCTCATTGTCTATATTATTCACAATATTTTCTATCCATTACACTAAGTAATATAGGCATTCCTGCACATAAGTCTATAATACCTTTATATTTAATTAAGATCTCATTTTCAGATCAAGTGGTATCAAAGCTTTAGGTTTTGTTAAGGTTAGACAAGATTTTGTTGGATTTGTATGCTAACTAAATTAAAGCTCAGACTAGGAGAAGGAGAACTTGTTGAGGCTAATCCAGAGATTGGAAGAGTCTATTCTCAGAGGAGAATGGCAGAAGAAAATCCACTGGGATCAGAATCTCAATTTATGGAAGGTTTTAAGGCACTCCAAGCCATGGTGGAAGAGATGTATCTGGAATTTAAGGAGGGTCAAGGTGAAATCCCCTCAACACCTAAATCAAACAAAGGAGCAAAGAAACCTTTTCTATTTGCCTCTCCAGAAGGAAAAAGAAAAGGAGAAATGCCTCCTCCACCAACTCCTCCAGCATCACCTTCATCATCCTCATCATCTTCTTCACATAAAACTAGCCCTGAAAAGAAAAAGAAGAAAACTTCTTTAATTAAAGTGGATGTGAAGTTTAATTTGCCAATTTATGATGGAGAAATAAATGCAACGAAGCTAGATAATTGGATAAGATAGATTGATGTATATTGCAAGGTGTAGAACATTGATTCAGAAAGGAGCAAAATTCAGCGGGCTAGCCTTCGACTTGGAGGAACTGCACTAGTATGGTGGGAAGGCAAGACATAAGCTGATCTGAAAAAAAATGGTAAAATCCTTTCTACCTAGAAATAATTTGTTTCTGCTATCAAAAAGAATTTCTATGCTTTAGCTTACATGCAGTAGGCAATGATGAGTTGGAAAACTCTTTGCCAATTGAAGGGTCAGAGTGTACAAAGTTATACTCAGGAATTCAGAAAAAAAAGAGCTTTAACTCTAAAAATATCATTAGACTCACCTGAGACTTTATTGAAATATATAGGTGGTCTGCATGGTTATTTAAAGCATACTACACTCATGTTTAATCCCACTAGCCTAGATGATGTATCAGTTCAAGCAACACATCTAGAAGCTAGAGGTAAGAATATAAACCCAAAGGTTGGGGGAACATCTAAATCTTTTATAAGCAAGAACAAGAAAAATAGAAACTGAAATGGAAGGAGAGGAAAGCAAACATTGTAAAGAAGGATAAACCTTCATGCACTCATTACAAGAAAGAAGGACATGATGAGGCACACTGCTGGTCTTTGCATCCAGAACTGAAACCCAAGAAGTTCGGTGGTAAGGAGAGAAAGAATGATGTAGCTATTCAACAGGACTTGGGATCAAATTTAGGCGTTGAAAAAATAATTACAACCACAGGTATTAGAGGTAAAGATTTTGAAGCATCCACAAGTAATTTTGCACAATATGTTAATAATGAAAGTAATGAGTGAGAAAGAAATGAGCTTTTTCATATTAGAGTAATTTCCAAGCATAATAAGATTGATACTTTGTTTGATAGTGGATCACAAGTAAATTTGATTTCTGAACCATTGTAAAGAAGTTGGGATTACAAACAAAACCTCATGAGAAGCCATATCCATTAGGTTAGGTGTGTGATTAAACAAAGCTACAAGTAACGAGACAATGTAAACTTAGGTTTGCTATTGGATCAACATTTGTAGATGAGGTTGAGTTAGATATAGTTCCCTTGGATATATATGGTATTGTTTTGGGAAGTCCATACTTGTATGATAGGAAAGCTATCTTCTATAGAACTGAAAATATGTATCAACTCACTAAAGATGGAATATAATATATTGTAAGAGCTCATAAACTCAAAAATAACTATTCTCTCATTAACTTAGGACAGATGAAGAGAATTGTGAATTCAAGAAAGCAGTTTTTACTAATGGTTGTAAAGGCAAAGGATCCTGAAAAATCCAATGCATTTGAAGGCTGTGACTCTAAATAGAAAGTTGATTTAGTTAAATTTGTTTCAGAGTATGATGTTATATTTCAAGAACCAAAAGGTCTGCTACCCAAGCAAGAAATAGTACATGATATTTGTTTGCAGCAAGATGCTCCATTACCTAACATTGGAATGTACAAGTTGTCAGCTTTAGAGAATGCAGAGATAAGGAAGAAGGTAGAGGAGGTGCTTGATAAAGGGTTTATAAGACCAAGCATATCACCATGTAGATCTCCAATTGTGCTGGTGGGAAAGAAAGATGGATCGTGGAGAATGTGCATCGCTTATAGAGCATTGAATAAAATAATGATCAAGAATCCTTATCCTCTTCCTCGTATTGACGATCTATTAGATCAATTGAAAGAAGAAGTTTACTTTTCTAAGTTAGGCTTGCGAAGTGGCTATCATCAGGTCAAAGTTGCAGAACAAGATGCATGGAAGACTGCTTTCAAGACAAAGCAAGGACTGTATGAATGGTTGGTTATGCATTTTGGCTTAACTAATGCTTCTGCTACGTTTATGAGGGTTATGATGTACTCAAACATTTTATTGATGATTTTGTAATTGTTTATTTAGATGACATTCTTGTTTTTAGTGAAACATGGGAAGACCATGTAAAGCATGTAAAGTAGACTTTAGATGTTTTGGAAAGAGAAAATCTCTATGTAAAATTGTCAAAATGTGAGTTTGGCAAAACATCTTTAAATTATTTGGGTCATATTGTAGGGGATGGTGAATTGAAGATAGATCCCTTTAAGGTTGAATTCATTGTGAATTGGCCTAAACCCAAATCTACTACAGAGGTTAGAAGTTTCCTAGGGGCAGCACAATACTTGAGAAAGTTTATTGCTAACTTTTCATTGATTGCAGCTCCATTACATGCTTTAACAGGATTGAAACAATTGTTTAATTGGGGCGGCAAACAACAAAAAGCCTTTGACACCTTAAAAGAAAAAATTAGTACAAAACCAATACTAGCACTGCTAGATCTTCAACATCCATTTGAGATTGAGACAGATGCCAGTGACTATGCCATGGGAGTAGTGTTGATGCAACACGGTAAACCCATATGTTATCATTCTGAGACATTTACTTCTACAATAGTTAATTATCCCACATATGATAAAGAATTGTATGCATTAGTAAAAAGTGTGAAAAAGTGGAAACATTACCTAATGGGTAAGGAAACAATCATACATACAGATCATCAACCACTTCAATATTTGCACTTACAAGCTAAATTGCAGAAATCAAGACATTATAGGTGGATGATTTTTCTACAGCAATTTCATCTTGTCATCAGATATAAGAAGGGCATACAGAATAAGGCTACAGATATGTTTTCAAGACCAATAATAAATGCATCTACTATACTTAAGCATAACTTAGTAATGCATGAAAGTTACATTAAACAATATGCTCAAGATGTAGATTTTAAAGATGTATATGCAACTTTAAGTCATGGCAAACAAGTAGAAGAATTGGATTATTATGTAAAGGACCAGCCTTTATATCATTTGGGAAAGTTATGCATTCCACAAACCGAAAGAGTTAACATAATTAGAGAAGCACATACTTCTCTAATATCAGGTCATTTTGGTGTAAGTAAAATAGTTGCACAATTGCAAAGGTTATGTTATTGGCCCATAATGCATGAGACAATTTCTATATATATCAAAGGGTGTACTATGTGTGCTACAAGCAACCTAGTAATAGAAAATTAGGCTTGTACACTCCACTTCCAATTCCTTCTCGTCTTGGAAAGTGTTTCCATGGAATTTATTGGGGGATTACCAAAGTCTAGAAAAGGTCATGATTATTTGTATGTTGTTGTGGATAGGTTCAGTAAAATGTGTATTTTGATACCTTGTAACAAGCAGGTTATAGCTGAACAAATAGCCAAGTTTTTCTTTTAGAATGTATGGGTTCATTTTGGTTTACCCACTTCTATTCTATCTGATCGAGATTCTCGATTTGTTGGGAAGTTTTGGTCAAATATATGGGAGTTGATGGACACCAGGTTGAAGAAGAGCACAACATTTCATCCACAAATAGATGGTCAGATAGAGGTCATCAACAGGACAATGATCCAGTTGCTCAAAGGCTATTGCAGCAAGCATCCCAATCTTTGGGATGAGCATTTGTGTTATGTGCAGCGTGCTTACAACCGTGCCAAGCACTCTTCTACTCAGAGATCTCCTTTTGAGACTTGTTTTGGTTTTATACCAAAGTATCCCTTGGATTTTGTCTTTGGTAAAGACATATCAGTTGATGGACATAGTGATGTGGACAAAGCAACTAAGTTCACTAACAAATCCAGGAAATTCACCAGGCAGTACAGGAACAATTGGAAAGAAATCAAGCCAAGTACAAGACAAGACATGACAAGCATCGAGTTGACCATAGTTTCTAAGTTGGTGATCGAGTCTGGCTGTACATCAGCAAAGATAGAATGCAAGGTGAAGGTAAGAAGCTAAAACCAATAAGGTATGGACCTTTCAAGATACTTGATAAAATTGGTGAAAATGATTTTCGCCTTGATTTGCTAGCTTATATGCAGATCTATTGAGTCATTAATGCAAAAAACTTGAGATGTATGAACCTTCATTGATTGAAGATCTTGAAGAGCAAAGTCAGTTGTCTTCTATTGGGGATCTATTGCCTGAATATCTCAATGAGTTATAGGAAGATACAGTTCTAGATAGGAAGGTGAGAACTATGCATGGAGGAGATGTTGAGTACCTGAGAATAGGGCTCAAAGGTTCAAATCCAAGCAAAGCATGATGGATAGAAGTTAAATAAGTGAGGGAGTTGTATCCTCACTTGATCGACGCCTAAAAACCAACTTTTGGTGGTCCAAAAGATTTTCAGTGGGAAGCAGTGATCCAAAATGGATCCTAAAAACCTCTAAGTCTTCATATACATAACTATCAAAAACACTATCGCATGGGAAAAACATTAAGAAATGGCGGAAAACAGAGTAAAGAGAAGGTTCAAACAAGATGCATAGGAGTTGTCAGATTGGACCGATCAACAGTCCAGGTCAAATCAGCATATCGCAATCAGCGAAAGTCAGCGGAGTACATGGGAGGCATCCCTATGGAAATCGTGATAGCGATCAACACGATTTAATGAGGACCGTTCATTGAGCGTGCAGATCAATGGCCTAGATTAACTTCACAATATCGCATCGCTAAAACACAAGGGAAGACTTACTAGAGGCCCGAAGAACATGCGATATGTGATTGTGATATATCACATCGTAATATCGCATTGCAGCGATACAAAGGAGTGGGGCTGATAAAATACGTGATTTGCAATAAGTTGGACCCGACGGGTTTTATAGATGTAGCTTGATAAAAATTTTAGTTCCGATAAAAATGGATTTTTTGGGCTTTCCTGTGTATTAGCACATTTCCGAATAAAAAACGAAATACAAAGGAAATGTGCCCAAAGCGATAAAAGTCAGACCAGAAAGGTTTATAAACGCAGTGTTATATTATTTGAGTTTTGTGGAAAGTGGGATTTTGGGTGGGCCTCAGGTGGTAAGTAGTATTGGACGGGCTCTGCCTGATCCCATACACTGGCTGACACATGGCTTGGTGCAGGAGAGAGAAAAACGCCTTTTTGGGCGGGTAATCTCTGCACATATAAGCCATCCGAAATGAATATTAGCCATTGGATCTGAGATCACACAAATCAACAATGGGCATGTGACTGCAACCAAAGGTGGACCCGATAGGATTATAGGGAAGATTCAATTTTATTTAAAGTCCGATAGAAAGAGTTTTTATGGATTTTTCAGTGTTTTTAGAGTATTTCTCTGTGTAAACAGATAAACGTGTTCATGGGGATTTTAACCACACCAGTGGTCCTTTCCATTTAAAAAGAGGTGGCCATCATACCTAAGGGCATTCTACAATGATGGTTTAATGCTTCAAGAGGGATTTGAATGGACAACAGTCAAAACCTAGAGAGCCGAAGAGGGGAGACGAACAGACAAGCGCCAATAGGCTTAAAATCCATTCAATGGTAGAGATATAGGAGGTGGTTTTTGAGACAGAGAGTAAGAGGTAGAGTCTGTGTACTCTTATAGACTTGAGGATTTCAAGTAAATCCCTGTTGTTTTGTCACTATTGTGTTGAGACTCAGCTTGAGCTCACACTTGTAATAATCTGCTCTTGAAGACATAATATGGAGGTCAAACATTGAAAGCTGGACGAGGAGACGTAGCCGGGAAGTCTGGTGAACTCCTTGATTATTTTGTTGTGTTAATGTGTGTGACTTTTATGTTTTCCAACTGCTCATTGTCTATATTATTCGCAATCTTTTCAATCCATTGCACTAAGTAATATAGGCATTCCTGCACATAAGTTTGTAATACCTTTATTTTGAACTAAGATATCATTTTCAGATCACATATCGATCAAACTGATCTTGTCCAAGCCAAATAAACCCTCGAGTTTTCCCAACCATCCATGATAAATCAATGAAATTCCATGATCAACAATCTTGCCTAAAAAAAAATTGTTGTTCACGAGGCTCACCACCAATCCACTATAACTCCCAACCAATCTCATTGCCAAGCCAGTCAAGACCACATCTCCATGTCTTCATCTGAACCATTTGCTCCATGATCTAGACACCCATAGCTCCCTCGGAGTTGCTTCATTGTGCACAGTCTGATTCACTATCCCTCAAAATAGCTCAAACCTACCTTTGATACCATGTTTTTTTTCCACGATCTTGGTGTTTGGGATAGAATCTTAAATCTTTGACGCTACCAAACCAAAGATCACAGCAAAACTACTTTGCATAGTGGAACGTAAATAAAAATAAATCTACTAGTGCACAAAATATGGACAACTTTTTACAGTTTTCACCCAACTTCATTATATTAATCAAGATATAATACAACAGTCTAGGGTGCTCGTACCAGGGATAATGGCCCTCATACATCCAGTGATACAAGACACAAAACTGGGGCTTAGTGTGAGTCCATCAACAACCAATCTTCGCATACAAGATACACTAACCATCTAGTTGGTTTAGCACACTTTTTCAACTCCTCTCAATCATACCTTGTACATGTTTGGTCATGTGACTACCAATCTACAACTCTTGCCTCTATCAATGCTCCAAGTCCATTTGGCCACTGAACCTCAACTATTAATATGGTCACTAGTTTTTCCTTAGTACATCAAGCGCACAAAACATCGAGACTCCTATCGATTTTTTCTCAACTATGTTTTTTAACAACTCTCAAATGCCCACTACTACTCCTCAACTACTCAGGGAATTCAACCCACTACGGACTTCCTACACTACTCCAATGAAGACCAAGACTTCCTACACTGCTCCAATGAAGACCAAGATAGGGCATGGAGGGCTTCCACCTATGATTGCAAGATGTACATCTCCCATAATGAACATGGGCTAGGAGGAATATCCATCATCTTTTGTATAATTCCTTCTCCACACATAAGTCCAGGGCCACTTAATCTGTTCCTGGTTAATTAGACCCTTGATCTCTTCTTCTGCCACTCTAGCAACCATCTAGTTCCATGAAGATTGTGCAAACCAGGCTCCAACTTGGGCACTATCACATTGTCCTCCACTAGATGATAAGTGCCCAATCATGTTCACACTTGGTTCACTCTAATGCCGCCCTCCAACAGTCCACAAGTGACCAATACTTGTTGTAGCATCTACCTTTGGCTAGGACATCCTCACACTTAGGAGACCCTCCTCTTGGCTTCCAATGAACTTCAATAAGAGTCCTCTCCTATGAAACCCATTACTCCACTATGAGATCTGCTCCTAGCTAGGGTTTCTTAACACTCAAGATAATCCCAACACATGGCTCCCATAGGCTGCAACAAGTTTGTCCACACTAGGACCATCCAACTAGAAACAAATTCAACATAAAATCAACATCACCATACCTCAAATCTATTGTCAAATTGCGACCCTTTCCTGTAGAAACTCAACCTATACCTAACCTACAAAAATGCATTGTCTACGGAAACCCTGTCTATCAAAACGCACTACCTATGGAAACCCAGTTTATATAAATGCACTGCCTGCAGAAACCCAGTCTACGAAAATGCGCTACCTGTGGAAACCCCATCTACAAAAATTTATTGTATGCGGAAACCCATTCTACAAAAACACACTACTTGAGGAAACCCAATCTGTGGAAACTCACCGCTTGTGGGAACCTAGTCTGTGGAAATTCAGTTCCTGTGGAAAACTAGTTTCTGGAAATTCGACATGCTTTCTTCTAGAGCTGTGACTACCTATGAAGTTATTATTCTATGTTTTTTGCACATTTGGATGCTAAAATGAATTGACATCACCTCTTATTTATACCAAACAAGATGGCTCAGTGACTTCATGAAGAAACATGACTTTTGAGTAACTTCACTTCAAGCCTACATGACTTGAACACCCAAAAAATTCATTGTCAACTTCAAAAATTCATATCTCATCAAGGGTATATCAAAATTTGATGATTCCTGAAGTGTTGGATTCTCCTCACCATCCTCTATCATCTCCATCCATCTCATGTCCAAAATGATCCATGGTTTTGGCCCAAACACCGATGGGTGAAAAACCCCAAGCTTGGGTTTCAAGCCAACAAGGCCACTTGTGGAGCTCCTTCCTACAAACCCTCGATCCCCAAGGCTTGGAGTACCTCCCAAGCTACAAAAATCAACACACCAAGCTCACCACCAATCCACCATAACTCCCAGCTAATATCCCTTCCAATCTAGTGAAGACCACATCTCCATGTCTTCAGTTGAACCCTCTGCTCCATGATCTAGACACCCACAACTCTCTCTGCAAAGCTTTATTGTGCGCACTTTGATTCGTTGTCCGTCAAAGTAGCTCAAATACGCTTTGATACCATGTTTTTTTTCCCAATCTTGGTGTCAAGGATAGAATCTTAAATCACTGATGCTACCAAACCAAAGATCACAATAAAACTACTTTGCACAATGGAATATAAACAACAATAAATCTACTAGTGTATGAAATATAGACAACTTTTTACAAATTTCAGCCCAACTTCGTTATATTAACCCAAATTGAATAATATAAAAGTTTAGGGCTCTTGTACCAAGGTTAATGGCCCTCATACATCCTGATGAGCCTCATCATTGAGTAATTATATGGGCCTTAATTGTCCTTAATTCACCTCATAGCTTAGTCAAACCAACTATTCTCACAACTTATTTCATACTTTTGATTATATTTTGTTTATGAAATGAGTTAGAGTTGGATATTTGGCTTTGTTGTGTAATGTGCATGTAATGCAGGAATAAAGGATAAAAGCAAGGAAAAATGCAAGTATAAAGGATAAAAGAAAGGAAATATGGAAAAGACCTTGGTAAAACTAGAATGGTACAAGGGAGAGTAATTATAGGAGGTAAATCCTCCTCATTTACTACCCCTCCATTCAAATATTCCTCCACCAGCTCGGAGTACAAACAACCATCACTTTGAAGACTAGAAGACAGTCGAGCAAGTGAAAGTGACACAAACTAGTTTTTCTTGAGTTAGAGGCCAAGCCTCCCTAATGGGAAGGAAGTTGTTAGAGACTTCAAATGTATAAATAGAGAGGATTAGGACCTCAGTAGGATTCATACTTCTATTGTAAAAACTATATTTCGTTTCTGAGCTACAAGATTTGTGACAAGTAGTTCTGTAATCCATGGTTTTCATAATGAGAATGAGTTATGTTTTAAGCCAACTCTGAGTTAACTTTGAGGGCTAAAGCTCTTGGGTTAAGGCCCGACTCGAGAAGACAAAGCTCCTCTTCATTGTACATATTTGTTAGCATAGATTTCTATTCATTTTCTTAAATAGATTCATGATTTTTCATTATTTATCTACTTAGTAGCTTTCTGGTTTTTTTTTTATTTACTTAAGTAGCTTCCTGGTTTTGTTCATTTGCTTAATTAGGATTCATGGTTTTTTCTGGTTATTTGCTTAGGTAGCTGCATTTTCATTACAATAGTGTAGAGTAGATCGGTTTTGTTGTAGTTTACTTTCATTTGTGCCTTCTTTCAGTTTACAAGTTAGCTAGGCGAAAAAGATCACTATCAGGTTGTGCCCAGGTGTCTCAGCCTCATCTCCTCCCTCTGGGACCATGACTTGAGGAAGAGACCCTTCAACAACCCCAAAAAAATAGGCTTCTAGTTCTCACATGAGCTATGGAGTTCGTTGTTTGATGCAGTTATTTGTTCACCCACACTGCTTTTTCTATCGTTTCCATTTAAAAACCTCCTTCAGCACATTCTTCATGCATTGCTTCTTCACCATTAGATCCACAACAAACCTTCACAACCACTATCTGATTCATTACTTTTATTCAACTACTACCTTGTGTGAAGTCCACCACTTGCTTTATGAGCTTTAATCTCCATCGTCAATCTGTCTCTTGAGCCGACGATTATCGCATCACTTGATCTCGGAGGTATGGAAGCCTATCATTTCTGATGAAATTAATATCTACCCCTGTGCTAGGCATTTCTTTATAGTAGATTTTTTGAAAATCCTAAAAGGAGACAATGTATTCTAGATTTTGGCCCTTGGTTTTGGCAAAACTTAGGCATATTCATGAAGCCATGGAACCCATCATTCGATCCCTCAACAATAGTCATAACCTCAGCACTAGTTTGGGTGAGATTTCCAAGCCTACCCTTGCATCTCTGGAATCTCTCCTCTCTAAAATCCATTGGAAATGCAATTGGGAAATTTTACTACAAGTGCCTAGAAACAGAGGAATATGCCAAAACTACCTATGCACGCATCTATGTGGAAATGCAATTTAGCACCAAATTCTCAGCTGAAATAAACCTAACAAGTAAAGACTATGTGAGGAACTAGAAACTCGATTATGAAAGTGTTCTCTTTCGATCCGATCCTACTTTGAGATAAGCCATCTAGCCAAAAATTTCCCAAAAGCCTCCAAGAAAAATTCTGCTAGAAAAAACCACCATAGATCTACATAGTGGGAAGGAGCACAAAAAGAACACTACACTATCATCAAAGAAGAATACTCTAGAGAAAAATCTTAATCACAAGAAATCGGGCAAGAAAGAAACAACTCTCAAGACAAGCAGGGAGAAAGCCCCGTCCAACAACAAAAAAGTGAACTCAACAACCCCTCAAGCATCAACAGATATGAGGATTCGAATACCGCACAAAATAAATCTTCATTTAACAACAAAGCAGTTCTCCTAGACCAAACTTCTTCTCCGACTATCTTCAAAAGGACGAAAACAATAGATCGTGAAGCTAAGACACCAATGTCCCAAGAACCAAAAGAGATGAAGGAGATGCAAGATAAAGGAAGCTGGAAGACCATAGAGAAAAAAAAGAAAGCTACAACACCAATCTCGCCAAGAAAGATGAGGAGCCAAACAATTTAAAACTAAGAAAATTATAGGTCTGATAGACCAATTTGGTCTCAGTGGATGTTAACCACTATCATCATCATCATCATCATCATCACTTTATGCACTTTAAACCCCCATCGTTGATCTACTTCACCTAATCCAATGACTATCGCTTCACCGATCGCCAACTATATTTTCCGATCTCCACCATTGATCAGCCATGCTTGATCCAACGCCTATTGCACAATCCCGCACGAATTATTGCATGACTATTATCCACCTGAGAGCATGCGAGAAAAGTGGTTTTCTCGTGCTACATGTCACGCAGTAAGGCTAATCACGTGAAATTTCATAATTTCGCTTACTACCTTGAGGGTGTGAGAAATTACTTACTGCCTTAGAAACCTGCTCCATCATTTCCACATGTTCCTATTTCCTGCAATACGATCTTCGTCATCCATCTCTTGACTTCATCTGCATGATAAGATCTCAACTATTCATCATTGTGTTAACCTCATCCGTCCATCTCTTGAATTAATCTCCACGATTAGATCTTGGCCATTCATATCCAGTTAACCTTATTCATCCATCCACTAACTTAATCCCTTGTGATACGATATTTGCCGTTCATTTGCTTTGTTACCTTGTTCATCCTCCCATTCACTTAATTCCTTGCGATAAGATCTCACCATCCATCTTTTGTTTATTGATCGATCCAACATTCCCTATGAACTACTGTGCCCTTACGTCCTCCTTTCATTGATTTCGACCTTCGACTGCTCTTCCGCTTGAAACCCATTTTAGTCTAAGTTTCTTTGCTTACACCTTAGTCTAGTTTAATGTTTTTTACTTCTGCAACTTAGATAGCAGCCTTAGGTTAGTGATTGTTTTATCAATTCTACTTAGGATAGAAGTTTAATTGGTTAGTTAGGTTATGGTGTGGGTTTAGCATTTCATGTTGTCTTCTTCATTACTACAGTAGAGTAGCTCTCTCTTAGAATAGGTGTGCTTTTCTTCCATCAAATAATTAAGCTTCTTTTGACCCTTTAGAAGTCTGGCTTAGAACCCCTAGGGTCTCTTTCCAGATAAACAGTGACAACAGGAAGGAACTTCACTTCTACTTGTAAATATAGCACTGTCACCTCCAAGTTTGTATGAACCCTGGGTTGATAAGTAAGCTGGTAGCCCTGGTAGTTGAAACATTCTTGTTGCAATACCTAGGCTCATCACTTTTTGGCGTCGTTGCCGGGGAGGTGTCTAAGTAGAAGTAATTACTGCTTTCTTCTATTTTCTAGTCTCCATCTTTCTTTTCTTCTACTTCTAGTCTTCAATTTTCTTCCATTATTTTATTTATGCAAAAGTAATATAGTAGCTTCCTTTCTTTCATTTGTCATTATCTGCTTTCCTTTCCATTCTGCAAGTAGTCTTCTATTAGTAGTTTTCATTCAAATCAGCAATTTCATTTCTGCAAAGTACTTTCTAGTTTTAAGGAAAATCTTACCAAAACCAACCCACAAACATTTCCTTTCATGCCTCATAGGAATAGGGACAATTTTGGGAAATTCTTGTCAAATACCCCCAACATCCAATAATCAACCTTATTTCTTCTTTAATGACAATGAATTGGAAGACCCTTTAGGTGATAAACCTTACATATTTGAGAAATCTACAGGGAAAGAAGAAGAGGAAGAACCCATTCCTATTGAACCAATGGCTGAAAACCGAAATGATAGAGGAAATAGAGAGAGAATTGAGGGTGCCTTCCCAATCAGGGAGACCAATGGGGACACTAAGATGAAGAATATAAGTCCCTTTGCTCTACCTCATTTCCATGGCCTGACCACAAAGGACCCTGACACTTTCCTATTTGAGTTTGTTGTTATATGTCGAACCTATGACTATACAGATGATGAGAAAAAGTTAAAATTGTTTCCATCTACCCTCAAGGATTCAACATTATGTTGGTTCATGGGTTTATTTGGAGATAGCATCACAACTTGGGCTCAGATGCAGCAGACTTTTAACAACAAATATAGGGACTACTATAGGTCATAATATACTAAAGAAGAGATTTTCAGCATGACCATAGGCCAGGATGAATCCTTAGAAGACTATGAAGAAAGATTCCAGCTCAGTTACAAAAGGGCTAGGTGCACACTTGACCCTGAGTCACTAAAGTTGGTCCTACTTAGAGGAGTAAGGGACAATCTCCTAGATACCTTACATACGATAGCAGGAGGAGATGTTTACCAATTACCCTATGAGGATATTAAGACTGCCTTTAGAAACCATTCTAGGGCAGCCATGAAAAAAGGTAGGGGTAGTCAACCTATGGCCAATACATCATCTTCCAACTTATCCATCAAGGGTGAAATTTGAAATATGCTGGAAGATTTCAAAAGTGATATGCTACAAACCCTTGCCTTGAAATTGGACACCATGAGCATCAAAAGGAAGCAAGAGGAAGCAGAGAGAGTCTTGGCCATATTTTGTCCTAGATGCACCAGGAGACATCCTAGGAACAAATGTCCATTAAACTATATTAATATTTTCTTAGTCTTTGAATCAAACCATTCCATAGACAAGTGCCCTTCTCTACCTGGACTCGAAGTTGTATATCAAGGAGCTGAAGGCATCATTGAGAAGCTTTGCTACATCAACCAAATGAGACCTCTTGTGCCTAGACCATACTAACAAGGTATGCAAGGGTCATCCCATGCATATTACAACCCCAACCAAACCAAAACTATACCATCTTGGGGACCCCCTACTCAACCTTCCTCGTCTACACCCCCTCCTTGGTCCTATGCATCTTAGTATCAATCTCAGCTAGCTAGCCAGTCATTTCAACCTTATGTTCAACCACAACATCAATGGAATACCCCACACTAGTGGTGGAGGCCCCAATTCAACAATGTTCCAACCCTATTGCCTCCACCACCTACCCAACCACTACTCCTGCACTCTGCTCCACCCAGGCAACCATAGATGCCTGCCCAGCTAAATCTGAACCCAAACAATAGGCAGGCTCAACAAGCATATAGTGGA
The DNA here is from genome assembly GCA_000404065.3 of Pinus taeda. Taxonomy (NCBI): domain Eukaryota; kingdom Viridiplantae; phylum Streptophyta; class Pinopsida; order Pinales; family Pinaceae; genus Pinus; species Pinus taeda. Next base: position 112,889 of record APFE030301031.1, on the reverse strand, counting down.
GAGACATCATACCCATATGATGTTGTAGAAATCCAGGAGATAAACCTAAGATCTGGGAGAATTCTCGCTGATAACCAACCTCCCTCTCCACATGGGGAGGTCGAGGAAGAAATAGAGGAAAGCAACCTTAAAGTAAATCCACCCTTTCCTGAGAGATTAGCCCAACCACTCCAACCTACCCCAGAAGAAATTGAACTTCTGAGAGAATTGAAAAATATATGTGTAAAGATCCCCCTTCTCCAGGCAATCAAAGATGTTCCTATTTACAATAATTTGATTAAGGAGAAGTTCTCCAAGCATCCAGGAAGAGGAAAAAGGGATGCCCCTACCATTAATGTCATTGGGCAGTTGTCTGACTTAATGCTGGGATAAGTAATATGTCCAAAATATTTGGACCCTGGAAGCCCTATAATAGATGTGAACATCAATGGCACCATTGTCCCACACACTTTGATTGATCTTGGGGCTGCCATTAATGTGATGACCCAGGACACCATGCTCAAGCTCAACCTCCAAGGGTCATTGAGGAAGACCACAACAGTTCTGTAACTTGCAGACTGCTCCACAGTCACCGCTGAGGGAATTGTGGAGGATGTGATGATCTCTGTTGACTCCTGTGAGTACCCTATAGATTTCCTAGTTCTCCAGCCTAAGGCTAAGCTTACTGGTTACCCTGTCATCCTTGGGAGGCCATGGTTGGCCACAATTGATGCTTACATTAGTTGCAGAGCTAGGAATATGACCATCAAGAATGGGTACATGTCCAAACAATTAGTCTTATACCCTCCTGCTCAACCTACCCTAGAGCATGATTTACCTTTATGGTTAGAGGAGGTGGAAAAAGATGAGGTTTATTTTGCCCAACTTTATGCTTTAGAAGCAACCATAGGAGGAGGAAAACAAGATGAGTATGACTTAATTGAACACCTGCTCCAATTTCCAACTCCTAGCTCATTACCATTAGAAGAGGAAGTAAGGGAAACCCAGAGCAATCATCCAATTGACTTATGCTTGGCCAATTCCAACCCACTCCATGTCAAAACCATATAATTTGGCCTAGAGAGAAATTTGAAAATTAACCCATCTCTTTCTGCTTTAGATGAGGAAAAGTTATGAAACATGTTGAGAGAACACCTAGAAGCCTTCGCTTGGAATTATAAGGAAATGGAGTACACCCCTCAGTGTGTACTCACCACATATACATCAAATAAGGTTACAAGCCAGTCAGGCAACCACAAAGGAGGATGAATCTAGCTCTTAAAGACATAGTCAAAGAAGAACTACAAAAACTGCTAGATCCAGGATTCATTTAACCTATCTCAGACAATGAGTGGGTCTCTCATTTAGTGTTAGTTCCCAAGAAAAATGGGAAGTGGAGGATTTGTGTTGATTATAGGGAGTTAAAAAAAGCCACAAAGAAGGATCTTTTCCCCCTACCCTTCATTGACAAAGTGCTAGATGGCATGGTAGGGAAGAAGTTTTTTTCATTCCTAGATGGATTAAGTGGGTACAATCAAATCCAAATCTACCTAGAAGACCAGGATAAGACCACATTCACCTGTCCTTGGGGTACTTTTGCCTATAGGGTCCTTCCTTTTGGCCTATGCAATGCTCCTGCCACCTTCTAGAGAGAAGTCTTGAGTATTTTTGCTGAATTAGTACATGATGTTGTGGAAATCTATATGGATGATTTTACACCTTATGGCTGTGATTTCCAAGAAGCCTTGACTAACCTAGGCAAAGTATTACACAAATGCATTGAAATGAATCTCTCTCTCAGTCCAGAAAAATGTGAATTCTTAATGACTGAAGGGACTTTGATAGGTCATTTAATATCTTAGCAAGGACTACAGGTGGACCCAAACAAAATAACAATCATCCAAAGGGTCCCACCTCCACAAAAGCAGAGAGATGTCAGGAGTTTCTTAGGGTTAGCTGGATACTACTGAAGGTTCATAAAGGACTTCATCAAGCTGGCCTCTCCTTTGTTTGGCTTGTTGGCCAAAGATTCTAAGTTTATATGGTCAAAGAGATGTCAAGAGGCCTTAGACATTCTCAAGGGCAAGTTAACCACTGCACCAATTAGAGGACCAAATTGGGCCCTCCCTTTTCATATTCATGTTGATGCCTCACACAAAGCCATAGGAGCAACCTTAGGTCAGGAAGAGGAGAAATTTCCCTATGCCATCTATTTTATCAGTAATAACCTCTCAAAGGTTGAGCTAAACTATGCTATGAACGAAAAGGAATTCCTGGCTGTTGTGCATTCACTAAACAAATTCAGGCATTACATTACAGGCTATCAAACATTTTTGCATACTGATTATGTTGCAATAAAATATTTAATGAACAAGCTAGATGTAAATGTTAGAATGATAAGATGGTTGCTTTTATTACAACAATTTGATCTAATTATTGTTGATAAGCTTGGTAAGGAAAATGTTGTTGCTGACTTTCTATCTAGAATGAATCTACCTACAAGTGAAGAAGGAATGGTGGATGACCAGTTACCAGATGAGCATTTGTTTGCTATTTCAGTTCTCTCCCCATGGTTTGCTAATATAACAAACTATTTGGTATCATCACAGTTCCAACCAAACTTGCCCTCCAAAGAAAAGAACAAGATAGTCAGGAAAAGCACCCCCTTCACCTGGATTGGGGGCAATCTGTTCAAAATTGGCCCAAGTCAAATCTTAAGAAGTTGTGTAAGGGAGAGGAAGTCTTTGACATCCTTCTGACTCGTCATGATGGGCCTTGTGGAGGTCACTTTACAACAAAGAGGACAACATTCAAAGTGTTGCATGCAAGCTATTATTGGCCTACTCTTCATCAATATGTGAAAAGTACATTAGTCAGTGTGATCAGTGCCAGAGGATGGGAAAGCCTACTCCAAGAGACTTACTTTTGAGTCATTTGAAAAGTGGGGCATGGACTTCATTGGGCCTATCAACCCTCCCTCAAAGCAAAAATAACACATCATTGTGTGCACTGCTTATTTGACTAAGTGGGATGAAACTAAGGCAATTAAGGCAACAACAGAAGAAAAGGTGGTTGAGTTCCTAAGGGAGAATATATTCTACAAATTTGGGTACCCTAGAGAGCTAGTCACAACCCAAGGCAACCGGTTTATCTCCAGCATGATTGACTGCTCAGCCATCACAAAATCAAGCATAGGACCTCCACTCCTTATCATCCACAAGCTAATGGGCAAGTGGAGGTGACCAACAGGGCAGTGGAGAACATCTTAGCCAAGGTAGTGAGCAGCAGTGGGAAGGACTGGGTAGAGAGACTAGTTGAGGCCACCTGGGCCTATAATACAACATGGAAGACCACCACTGGATTTACACCCTATGAGCTAGTTTATGGGAAAAAGGCTTTGTTGTCCATTGAGTTTGAATATAATACATTGAGGATGGCAACCCAACTAGATTTGGATCTCAGTCATGCACAGAAAGAAAGATTGTTACATTAGAATGGCTTGGATGAATTCAGAATGTAGGCCCTCCTACATACAGAGATAGTTCAGCTTCAGAGGAAGATATGGCATGCCAAACATATCAAGGAGAAGAAATTACAAGAGGGAGACTAGGTATTGTTATATGATTCCATTTATAAAGACTTCAAGGGCAAGCTAAGGACAAGATGGATCAGACCTTATGTGGTGGAAAGATGCCATGACAATGGTTCAGTGCAAATCAGAACTATTGATGAATAAGCCATTCCATTGCTAGTTAATGGGAAACGATTGAAAATGTAGAAGAGGGCTTTATCAAAACAAGATTTCATTGACAATATCAATAAGACAGTGATGATGGTGGAGCAAGTTCTAGCTCCTCCTTCATTAGGACACTGAAAAGGAAAAAAGAATAAGGATTCAAGTGAAAACCTCCATGAGGTGGTTGAGTCCTATATTTGGGTTGAAAACCTCATGAGGTGGCCCAAGGATGAGAAGAAATGAAAAAGAGTAAGAATATCCCTGGGTGAAAACCTTCCTTGAGGTGCCCAGGGCAGATATCTAGGGTGAAAACCTCTCTGAGGCAGCCTAGGTGTTTTTCAAAAAAACATATAATAAAAAAAAAAACATAATTGTTATTTGCAGGTGGGTGAAAAAGACAAACAAGGAGCAAAGAGAAGATCCAAAGGGAACCCTGCCTCACTTATATTCATCTCCTCCACTGCTTACCATGCATCCCTCCATCAATTCCATTGTTTTTCACTTCATTTCTTCAATTCAGGTGAAGATTGTGTTTTCTACAGAATCACCTCAACCATTATCATCATCCCTGCATCCACATACACTCCTACTTCCTTTGTCCATTCATTACAGCATCCTCACAGCACCAGCCAGCAACATGATCAAGAAATTCCAAGGGAGACACCAAACATTTCCATGTGGTAATCTAGGAGCTCCACAACAATAGCAACATCAAATCCAGGAGCTCCACAACAATAGCAACATCAAATCCAAGAGCTCCATAGCAGAAATAACATCAAATCTCGAGCCACAAACACCTCTAAAGGCTAAGAGACCATTAGCAGGCAGCAGAGGAGGAAGAAGAATGACCATCAGCAACACCTCTGATCTTTGAAAACTGCAACATGGCATCAATACCACAGGTAAGAATCCCACTTACTCACTCATATGTATCATTTGATCAAAAGTTGTAAAGGTTAAGAGGTAGTTGGTTTATAAGTGAAAAGGTGGCAAAAAGGAAACTCTTTAATAAGTCAAACAAGAATGCAAGAGTCCATAGATACAGTATTGTTATATCCACCATTTGAGAAGACTTGAAGAATTAATAATTGGGGTAGAAACACCAGTTCACCAAAGACTCAACATACCCTAATTTCTGATGCAATCACTCATAGACTCCAGCAAGAAAGTAAAGAAAGGGAATTCCCAACGGTTGGCTCACTATGGGTTGATCATGATTCTCATTAAGGATGCCCTCCAAAACCTCAGGATCCTTATAAAATGGTCAGTCTTTAGAGACTTACCAGCAGAGGATGACATCAAAACCCTCATCTATGATGTTAGTCCTTCTGTCATGGATGAAGAAGAAACTAATATAGAGAAACACGATGAAAGAGACACAAGGAGGATGATGCTGAAACAGAGGAGGAAACGAAGGAAGAAACTGATGGAGATGAGAAAGAACAACAAAAGGAATAAGATATGAAAAATAGAGAGGACAAATGCAGGAAAAGGAAAACCAACTAGCATGTATGGCCAACATCTCCTTGGAGGCCATCCAGTGTAGGATACCAGCTAAATCCTATGCTCTTTACCTCAGAGAACAATGGCTACAATTTCAGATTAAAACACTAGCATAAAGGAGCACCATGTCATTTTAGGACTATAGGTAGTTTATTGAGCTTTGTGATCAAAATTCACTAGAGGATAGGGCCAAAATGACTGATTTTTACTTGCACAACATGGCCCTCACAGACATGAATATTTGGGATCTTAATGCAGAGCTAGGATATCTACAATTAATGCCTTTTGCATCATTGATGAACCATAAGAAGTCAAGGGCTGCATAGATGAAAAGAATATTGGCCAGAGAGCAAAATGAACATTCTCTTCATCAGAGCTAAACAATCAAATCCCATGGCCCTAATCAGCACCCATAATCTAATTGCAAATTATCCTCAGCTGGAACCTAGATATCTTGCTACCCAAGAGCAAACAATTACACATTATGAGGATATGTTTAGGTTTCTAAGAGATGATGATATACATGCCTCCTAAAGGAGATGGAAAACACTGCCACACAACTTGAAGATCATAGAATATCACTCCCCTCAAAGGTTGAGAGAGGCACTCAATAGGACACCTGTGTATAAGCAATCAATGCAAAGGTTTAAGGTCAATTGGATAGGCCTAAAACTCAGTCCACCACTACTCCTAGGGATGCTAGAAGGGAGAAAAGAAGAAGAGGAAAAAAGGTAGTGGGAAGCAATAGAAAGGAAAGAAGGCTTATATAAACAAGAAGAGGAGACCACAACAGAAGGATGGGATATCAAAGAGCCTACCAGAGCCATGAAGGACATGGACATTGACTAAGTTGCTCAGAGGATGAGCAACACTTTCAGTAGGGGGTTGATGATGAGCCTCATCATTGAGTAATTATATGGGGCTTAATTGTCCTTAATTCACCTCCTAATTTAGTCAAACCAACTATTCTCACAACTTATTGCATACTTTTGATTATATTTTGTTTATGAAATGAGTTAGAGTTGCATATTTGGCTTTGTGGTCTAATGTGCATGTATTGTAGGAATAAAGGATAAAAGCAAGGAAAAATGCAGGTATAAAGGATAAAAGCAAGGAACTATGGCAAATACCTTGGTAAAACTAGAAAGGGACAAGGGAGAGTAATTACAGGAGATAAATCCTCCTCATTTACTACCCCTCCATTTTAATATTCCTCCACTAGCTTGGAGTACAAATAGTGATCACTTTGAAGACTAGAAGACAGTTGAGCAAGTGAATGTGACACAAACTGGTTTTTCATGAGTTAAAGGCCAAGCCTCCCTAATGGGAAGGAAGTCGTCAGAGACTTTAGATGTATAAATAGAGAGGCTTTGGACCTCAGTAGGATTCAAACTTCTATTGTAAAAACTCTATTTCATTTTTGAGTTGCAAGACTTGTGACAAGTTGTTTTGTAATCCATGGTTTTCATAATGAGAATGAGTTCTGTTTTAAGCTAGCTCTGAGCTAACTCTGAGGGCTAAAGCTCTTGGGTTAGGCGCGACCCAAGGAACCAAAGCTCCTCTTCATTGTACATATCTGTTAGCATAGATTTTTGTTCATTTGATTAAATAGATTCATGGTTTTTCATTATTTATTTTCTTAGTAGCTTTCCAGTTCTATTTATTTACTTAAGTAGCTTCCTGGTTCTGTTCATTTTCTTAAGTAGGATTCATGGTTTTTCTAGTTATTTGCTTAGGTAGTTGCATTTTCATTATAGTAGCATAGAGTAGATCGGTTGTGATGTAGTTTACTTCCATTTGTGCCTTCTTTCAGTTTACAGGTTAGCTAGGCGAAAAGGATCATTATCATTTTGTGTGTAGGTGTATCGGCCTCATCTCCTCCCTCTGGGACCATGACTTGAGGAAGAGACCCTTCAGCAACCCCAAAAACACAGGTTTCTGGTTCTCGCATGAGCTATGGAGTTCATTGTTTGATGTAATTATTTCTTCACTTGCACTAGTTTTTCTATCGTTTTCATTTAAAAACCTCCTTCATCACGTTCTTCATGCATCATTTCTTCACCATCATATCCACAACAAACCTTCACAACCACCATCTGATTCATTAGTTTTATTCAATTGCTATCTCGCATTAAGTCAACCACTTTCTTTATGAGCTTTAATCTACATCATTAATCTGTCTCTTGATATGATGGATATCACATCACCTGATCACTTTATGCACTTTAAACCCCCACCATGGATATGCCTCGCCTGATTTGACAACTATTGCTTCACCTGATCACCGACTAGCTTGGGAGATCTCCACCGTTGATCAGCCCCGCTTGATCCAACATCTATCGCACAATCTTGTGCGGATTATTGCATGACCGTTATCTGCCTAAGAGCACATGAGAAAAGTGGTTTTCTCATGCTACGTGTCACGTAGTAAGGCTAATCGCACGAAATTTCAAAATTCCACTTACTGCCTTGAGGGCACGCGAGAAATTACTTACCACCTTAGAAACCCGCCCCATCATTTCTGCATGTTTCTATTTCCCACGATACAATCTTTGTCATCCATCTCTTGACTTCATCTGTGCGATAAGGTCTCAGCCATTCATCGTTGTGTTAACCTCGTTCGTCCATCTCTTGAATTAATCTCCATGAATAGATCTTGGCCATTCATCTCCTATTAACCTTGTTCATCCATCCACTCAGTTAATCCCTCGCGATACGATCTTTGTTGTTCATCTGTTTTTTTTCCTTGTTCATCCACCCATTCACTTAATTCCTTGCGATAAGATCTCCACCATCCATTTTTTGTTCGTTGATCAATTCAATGGTCCCTATGTGCTACTACATCCTTACGTCCTGCTTTCATTGATTTCGACCTCCGATTTCTCTTCCGCTTGAAACCTGATTTAGTCTAGGTTTCTTTGCTTACACCTTAGTTTAGTTTAATGTTTTTTACTTCTACAACTTAGAGAGCAGCGTTAAGTTAGTGATTGTTTTAACAATTCTGCTTAGCTAGCTGTTTAATTGGTTAGTTAGGTTATGGTGTGAGTTTTGCATTTCATGTTGTTTTCTTCATTACGCAGTAGAGTAGCTCTCTCTTAGAATAGGTATGCTCTTCTTCCATAAAAAATTAAGCTTCTTCTGACCCTATATAACTATGGCTTGGAACCCTTGGGTTCTCTTTCCAGATAAAATGTGACAATGGGCAGGACCTTCACTTCTACTTGTGCATATAGCACTGTCACCTCCAAGTTTGTATGAACCTCGGGTTGATAAGTAAAGTTGGTAGCCTTGGGAATTGCAGCATTCTTGTTGCAATACCTTGGCTCATCACATCCACTAGTAAAAGAACACAAAACTAGGGCTTGATGTCATTCCATCGACAACCAATCCGCTCTCAACAAGATACTTTGACCATTTGACTATTGCATGCTCTCTCAACTCTTCTCGATTATACCCTATTCCTGCCTGGTCCTTCATCTCCCGATTTGTAGCATTGCAGTTATCAACGATCCAAGTCCATCTAGAAACTCAATCTCGGCTATCTGATCTTCTAACTAGTTGTGCCTTAGTCCATAAAGGGCACAACACATCGAGATTCCTATCAAGTTGTTCACAACTCCATTTGTGAACAACTCACAACTTCACACTGCTACTCCTCAGCTACTTAGGGACTTCATCCCACTATGTTCATCATGCATTGCTCCAATGAAGATCAACATAGGGCACAAAGGGTTGCCACCTATCACTACAAGATGTCCATTTCCCACAATGAACATGGGCTAGGAGGATTTCCCATCTTATTTTGTAGATTTCCTTCTCCACACATGAGTCTGGGGCTACTCAAACTACTCCTGGATAATCATACCCTTGATATCTTCTTCTGCCACTCTAGAAACCACCTAAGTCCATGAAGATGGTGCACACCTAGCTCCAACTTGGTCACTATCACGCTACCCTCTAACATATCACAAATGGCCAAACCAATGTCCACTCTTGGTCCACTCTCACGTTGCCCTCCAATAGACCACGAGAGACCAAGTCTTCTTGTATTATTTGCTCCTAGTTAGGGCAAAGAGTTCTCTAATTAGTGCTCTTCTAGGAAACCTATCCAACTAGAAAATCACATCACCAAGGGACCATCTGTAACCAATATGTTGTTTTCCTCTTGTCCTTGGGTTCTGTGTACAATATTGTAGCTTCCTATGACTGGTTAGGGCACACAACACTATGTGAAAGCCCTCCAAAACTACTACAAGAGTCCATTGATCATAATGTTCCCTTGTATTACATGCTTTCCTTCATATTTATCCCTTCTAGCCTTTTACCGACCCTCTGTTTGAGCCCAAGGAACCCTACAGTCTGTGGTCACCTTTAGCTAGAGGTTTGAGCCTCTTTTCAAGGGATACACCTATTGTTCTACCTTCACTTCCTTTGAAGTGATGATGACTAGGTTTGTTACAGTAGTCACTACAACCTAGAACAGAGACAAGAACCATATCAAAACATGCACTAAGACACACTTACATACCTTTGCTCCTGTGGCTATGATTTGGAAAATAATACACACCTATTCATGGAAGAAACGCTCCCAAAATAGTCATTCTAGACCTTGCTTGAGCTACCCTAGACCTTTGCTTTCTTCTAGCATAAATCTACACCTAAACTTAGAGAAATACTCCTCAAGATGCTCGTCCTCCTTGCCTCCAAGCTACCTCTTACTTGTTGTCCAAATCGCAGAGCTAAACCATGTGTGATTGCACTTAGGATTGTCTAAAATTTCCTCACACTTGACCTATATTTATATGCAACAAGAAGCTCTGACGCATTTGTCTTTGGGCACTAGTTTGACCTTAAACCGACTTGCCCAATTAGACAAATTAACCCATCATATCTTCAAAAATTCATTTCTCAACAACAAAAACTTGGAAATTGGACAATTCTTGATGCGTTGGATTTTTCTCGTCATCTACTATCATCCTCATACATCAAATGTCACCATATCATCATGATTTTGGCCCAAACATCAATGGGTGAAAAACCCCAAGCTTGGGTTTCAAGCCCACAATGCCACTTGACTCATTCCTCCAAACCCTTGATCCTCAAGGCTTGGAGTACCTCCTAAGCTACAAATTCAACATATCATACATTGTGGCATGCCACCTACCCCTAATGATGGTGTCAATAGTGAAATTGTAATGCATGAAGAAAGATTGAATGAAATGCTTATAGGTTTCTATGGGGATGGTAACAATGATGACAATAATGAACATATGGTTGATAGTAATTATGATAGTAGGTGAAATTACCACCAACATAATCTTGATGATAACAACCTGAAAGACTTCATCAAGCTAGCAGCTAAGACTCCTGTGTTCATATCATGTGCAAATAGAACCTCAAAACTTGCATGCATAATAATATTATTATAAATTAAGGAACTATTTGGTTGGTCACACAAAGGATTCACTACCCTATTGAAGTGAGTTGAAATCTATTTCTTATTGTGCATTGTCAATTGGTGTACATAATTCATAAACATTCATCAACTTCATTTATATTTCTTTAAGGAGATTTTAAAACCATATATTGTATATAAATAGTCCTAGTATAGATTGAAATATCAAACATGTTAATCATAATTCAAACATTCAGTTGATTTAATCTTGATCAATCTTACAGGGCACTAAAAACTAAAATATTCCTTGAAGAGAATGTGTTTCCATCAACTTGAATAGAAGCGCATTATTTGTTGGTTGAGTTGGGGATTAAATATAAGAAAATTAATTAATGTAAAATGATTTCATTTTATATAGAAATGAATATCAAAACAAGGTAGAATGCCTTGTATTCAAAGAGAAGAGATATCGTACATATGTACAAGTCCCTATAGTTCCAAAGAAGGTTTTACGTCATATACCAATTATATCTAGACTTCAACAAATGCTTTGTTGCAAGTCACTTGAACAATTTATGGGCTAACATGCAAATAATAGGAGTAAACATGGATTCATGTGAATGTCGGCCAACTCCAAAGCAATGAAACACATAGAGGAAAATTGCCAAGAAAATTCAAAAATAAACCCTATGGTATTAGGTTTGGTCTTGCATTGACGAAGTGTGCCCATTCTCTTTCTTGAGCTCAAATTATAGTGTTTGTCCAATCGAATTGACAATATACAATATTCTCCCATGGATGAGTGTTGGAAAGGAGAACCTTATACTAACTCTCATCATTCCAAGAAAACAACAAGTAAAAAAATGGATGTTTATCTTGCACATTTTATTGATGAGATGTTGTTGTTATAGAAAGGCATAAGAATGTATAACATATAACGTCCTCCATCAAATAGGTCCTTCATGTTGTATGGTGTGCTATTTTGGAGTATTCAAGATTTCCCCAGACTAGGTGTTTGTTTTGATAATATAAAATATTTACATATTTACCCTCATAATTTATTTTCATCCCAACTTTCATATTTATGTTTATAGTATTATTTTGATGTTATTGAAATTACTTATTGAATTTTAGGGCTTCAAACAAAGGGGACATTTGCATGTTCAAGATGTGTAGAACAATTTCAAGGGAATTATTCTAAATATCTATATAAATTTATTAATGCAAACACAAAGTTTTTCTACCACCAAATCATAAGTTTAGAAATTTAGAGAAGAACCAATTTGATGGAAAAGTTGAAAATAGAATCCCTCCCCAAATTATGGGTCCAGGCATTTGGATTAAAAAGTATGAATATATTGAATCAAAAGCTTGGGAGGATTTTTGGTATCATGGTGATTCAATTGAAGAACCATAACAAGTTGTAGTTAATATGCCAGAAGGAATGAAAAGGAAATCCATATTTTATGAGCTCCCTTACCAGAAGTATCTATTGATAGCTCACCTATTAGATCCTATGCACGTCTTCAAAAATGTCCCAGATTTTATATTTCGACATATATCAGGTAAAGAGAAGGACACCTTGTCTTCAAGGAGAGATGTTTCTCTTTCATGTACCAAATTAGATAGAAGACATTTGTGGCCAAACATGGAAAATGAAACATATGTAGAAGCTCCATGGATTTTGAAAAAAAAAAGAGCTATAGAAACTAAAAAAAGTCATCCTTTCTATGAGGACACCTAATGGCTATGAGTCATCATTGGAAAAATCCTTTATAGTTGATGGACACCTGAAGGGATTTAAAACACATGTGTTTTCATAATTTCATGAAGGTATTATCATCATTTAACCTTTACTGGTAACATTTATTACATACAAAATATATTTTTATATTCTGTTGTGTGAGAAAAAATACTAATGAACTTTGATAAATTTGTTTGATAGCATATCATGCCATTGGAAATTAGGGGGGATTCATGTCTTACCGTTGACTTAAGGAATTCCATAAGTCGATTATCAGCATTTTCAAGGTATGTGATATGAAATGTTCATGTGTTAGGGACATAAATATATTTATTTATTTTTAATTTTTTACTAAGGTTCATTCTTATTTTCTATTCTTAAATTAGGTGGGTGACCTCCAAGGAGATCTGTGAATGTGAAGTGCCAAAATTGAAGAAGGAAATTGTAGAAATTGTATGAGTATTTGACAAGGAGCTCCCTGCAGGTTTCATGGATCTACAAGTACATTTACTATACACCTAGTCAATGACATTGAATTTGCGGGCATCATATTGACAACAAGGTGGATGATTTTCTTTGACAGGTATATGAAAACTCTAAAAATATATGTTTGAAAAAAATCACATCCAGAGGGTTGAATGGTTGAAGGGTATGTATTGAATGAAGCATTTTTCTTCCTATGTGAATTCCTTGGTAAGGATTTTGAAAAAAAACCATGATTCTAGGATGAAGAATGAGCATCAAATATTATTGATGGAGAAAAACCACAATCTAATGGTGTTGAAGTATAAATTAGTAAGTAAGTCCACGATTACTTTGATTTTTTTCCTTGCAATCATTAATTTTCTCTGTAATTTACTTGTCAAATATAAAACTTGACATTTGGAGTTTGAAATAAACATGTTGACATGTAATAGGTGTAGACAAAAGTGCTATATTCGACAAGTTCATTATGTACCACAAGGACTTTATGAGAAAATAGATTGCTTTATATGATAAAAGGAGAGAATAAGTGTTAGATGTAAGGAGACAATTTAAGAGATCGAACCCAAACATTACTCCACTTCCCACTAATATGCTTGGGGAATGTGGCAAAGATTGCGCACTACATTGGGTTATTGAACAAATTCAAAATCAAATAGAATATGTAAGTATAGATTAAAACATAAAATAAGATGAAATCAACATGTGTAGAGGATGTGAAAGAAAGGTATAGTTGGAATTTTACAAAATTTTATTTCTTTACAATTTTGACACTATTAAATATTTTAGTATTCATTATTATATTTGTTTTCACTGAAATAAATGGTCTTTCACAGGTGAGAAAATATCTTGAAATACAGGGATATGGTCAACATTATCATGTAGAAAGTGTAGATGTAAAGAGACAGTCCTTTGATTGTGGCATCATGGTTGATTTCAAGCAATATAGTCGAGCAAGCTCAAAAGATAAGAGTATTATTTAAGGGAATATACAATATGTTGGGAAAATCTAACAAATTATTGAGTTGGATTACTGCTCTTTTAAATGTTGTAATTTTAAGTGTAGATGGTATGAAGCATTTGAGAGGACACAGAGACATGATACCCATAGTGGATTTTTTTCTATAGATACTTCAAGGTTCCTACCATAGAATAAGGAGCCTTATGTTCTACCAATTCAATGTGAATAAGTATCTCTTTAACTCAAACAAGAAATAATAGTGATCATTAATCTATTAATTGATAGCTTATTATATGTGTGTGTGTGTGTGTGTGTTTGTGTGTTTATAAAATTGTTATAACATAGGTCTAATATATGTATGTTCTTCATGTACAAGTATTTTTCTACAAAGATATTTTGGACACGAAATGGATATTTGTCATACATTATGATCCAAGATTAAGGCATGTATTTGACGATGCATAAGTGGATACTAAGCATAACAATGATGGCCAACAAAATGGGAAAGAATTAGAGAAAATTGAATAAATTGACATCCATGATGATGTCGAAGATGGTTATGTTCAGGCACAAGAAGACAACAATCCAAAGTTCGATGATGTTATAGAAGACAATAATATGGATGGTATAGAAATTGATGATCCAAATAGATCTAGTAACAATATGGATAGTCTACAATCAAATTTCAATGATGATGAAGATGATGGACATAATATTAAATAATTGAAAGAACATATGAACGTCGACAATGATATAATGAATTACATTGTTGTAGACAATAATGTTAATGAGCAAGACTTCTAAATTTTCAGAATTATTTGTAATCTATGTTTAAAAAATCATGGTTTTGTCGCCCAAACTTTGAAATGTGTCATTATGATTTGTGTCAATACAAATTACCTATTGCAATATCCTTAAAGTGTTCAACCATTGGTATGAATTGTTGGCAGAAAGAAATTAGGATTACTTTGATAAGAGGTTGCATGGTTAGTGGTCATTTATTGGTTGATAATGGTTAAGAGGTGTTGTTAGCTTATGGTTTAGATTCAGATTGAACTAAGTTGAAGAGTCTGCTGAATAAAAATACATTAAATATGAAATTGTTAAAAAATATAATTACATATATCATATATGTAGAACAATATAAATCCAAACCATTAGGCTACATGCATGCAAAAGCTTGTTCATTAATTTATATTATAAAATAAATTGAAATATTTCACTAAGCCTAAGAAAAATTATTTTCTATGGGAAAAAAATTAAAAAAAAAAAAATATATATAATATATATATATATATATATATATATATATATATAATTATATAATATATATATATATATTATAATATAATATATATATATATATATATATAATATATATAAAATAATAAATAAATAAATAATAATAAAATAAATAAATAAAATAAAAAAATAAATAATAATAATAATAATAGTGTTCTTTATGAGTAAAAAAATACTCTCTAAGTCGAATCATTCAATTTGGCCTTCTAATGAAGGTTGACCGTGTATTTTTGTCAAGTAGGTAGAAATTTCCTTGCTTCATTGAAATGCATGCCCAGGCTTCATTTCTTGGCCAATATGGTTGATTCAAATTGTACATTGTTTATTTACTAAGTAAATGCCTTAGGTATTTTGCTTGATACTTTGGAATGTTGGAGCTGGAGTTAATAATTTGTTGAGACTTGAAGCCCTTATTTGTGTACTATTTTGTCAGTCTTAGAAGGATATTTTGTCTAGTGATATAAGGAGATGTGGATTATATTCCTGATGATGTTGATATATACAATCTTATTATGTATCTATTTTGTGTTGATGTTGCTAAATTTGTATCTCATGTAAGTTTTATGAAATTTTCTTATTAATAGAAAAAACCATGTTAGAGAAGAATGGGGAGACCTTTCCAGGCATCCCACATCTCTTCTGATTAATTGAGTCAGTGCCAATCCCCCAGGCATAAGACAAGATTTTTTAAACATTTTGGTTAAAAACTACACCTTTAACTCCAGTAACCCTCAGATTTCCTTTTGAGACACACTATGGTAAATATTGCCATATGATGCACTAAGAATATTGTAAATTTGTTCTACTATGAAAAGAAGACATATTTTGTATTCAAATAGAAATTTAGTACATTTCATAGCACCAATTTCTTGGTTCAGTAAGCTATCAGCTTATAAAATTCCATTACATTGTCTTAAAATAAAAGAGTAATTAGATCTCGGTGAGACCACAACTACATAAAAAATTCGTGAAGGAGACATAAATGTAAGTTGTCAAAAAAGACTATCTATTCATTCAAAAATGCATGGTAACATAAAATATAATGATATATAATGCATGTTAATAGAAAATAATGATATATGTATTACATGTTGAAATATGTTTACATAGATACAACACCTAAAATTGCTATTCTGAAACTCGAGGATGCTTGGGAGGATTTTGCAAGCCCTCCTCTAAAGAAGAAGAGTGTATCTTTCCTTCTATGGAAAATTGTGATTGTTTAGATGCTATAACAGAGACATCCTTTCATCCTTGATGAAATTGTAGAATTCTCCTTTCATAATATTCTATCATATTGGAATTTTCTTTTCTTAGCATGTTCAATAAATCCATATTCTTCTTATTTTTTTGTTGGTTCCCAGTTACATTCCTTTCAAGATCTTCCTTTGTATATTTTAGTTGATATCTATATTTGTCCAATTCACTAGTGAGTTGTTGTACTTCGTGATTGAGCTCTTTTCCCTCGATTCTTGCTGATTTTTCGATTCGTTTATTGTTGTTGTTTTTCATCTAATTGTTATTTTTCCCTCTCTAATTGTTGCTACAAGTCAAAAACCTAGGATTTCAAATTTTGTATCTCCATGTCACATCCCAAATGTTGTGCTTTTCAGCGCTCATTGTTGTGTATCTCTGTAATTCTTTTATCTCTCTTAGCTACCATCTACTTCAATGATTGAACAACTAGTGGTGAGACATATAGATCACCAGCAGATTTGATGGTTGAGACAGTAGTCTCTAAAACCTTAACTTGTGCTTTTAGCTTGGATTTATCCAAGTCATTTGAAGGTGTTTGTTTTACTCCTTTATCTTGATTTGTACTTACCCGTCACCCTTACCTTTATCCCCACTCTCAGTACCACCATAAAAAAAATGTTGATATTTTTCCATTTCAAGTTTTTTAATCTCCTGATTTTCCTGGATAATTTCAAGGTATCTCTCTTTCAACTTATTAGCTTTCCTATGACAGGTTTTGTCCAACTTAGTGACTCTTTTCTTGTATTCTTCAACCTTTTATTCATGATTCTGTTGATCACGATCTGTAGATTTATTTGCAATTTCAATCTTTATATATTCAATCAATTTATCTTTTTCATTCAATAACTTGACTAATTTAGCCTCATAAGTATCTGAAGTTGCCAATGAAAGTATATTGAGAACCTTTGGTCTTCTTCTGAACTCCTCCTCAAGTTCACTAATTTTTTTATTATATGCAGCCTGAACTTTTTTGAACTTTGCATGTAGTCCATATATCTCCCTCATATATTGGTTGCTCATTCTAGATAACTAATTATGCAATTCATCAATAATTTTATCCTTGGCATTTATGTATTTCACTAATTTTTGTGTTTGTTGCACAATTGTTGATTCCAACACTACAATATTCTTCATGGATTCACAAATATGCTTCTTCTTTAGTTCATAATTTTCCTTCTAGTTGTATATAGAGGAAGAATCCTCCATTGCAATTTGTTTGTAAAGGAGAATTATATCATATATTGTGAAAACAAATTTGTTATCGACACTGTATGTTGGACTGTGCACATTTAAACTTGGTGATGTAGATGTTGAGTCACCCATAAAAGGGAAATTATATTGAGGTTCCAACTATTTAGAAGGAATTATATCTATTATAGAAACATCATCAGTACATGTTTTCATATAATGTTCCATACCTTCCGGCTCCTCATCTTCATCCACATGCACTTGTAAGTCTGCTAGAACACTAGCAACTATATCTTCAACATGGAAAATTTAATGCAAAATTTTTCGCACCTTCAACCGAATTCTGTTCAGGTTCTTCCTCAATGGTTTTATTTGGTTTTGATTTCCTAATGTAATTTTTAAGAGGCCTTGTTTCAACATTGGGTAAAAAAATCAATAATTTTATGCAATTTTCTCGGGAAAATGAACTTAACCTTCTTAATTTTACTTTCTTACAAGGCCTAATGTAAAATTTTTAGCCAACAAATGAGGGACATCTACCTTCAACCAAATGAATTACCAGCCTCATGCAGTCACCAAAAATATCTAACTTGTGATGATTCATAATTTTCCTAAGGGCAACTTGAATCAAGGATTTGTATAGTCCTTGGGGAAAATCTTGCATTTTTAATCCATTCCTCGGAACATATACTTTTTTGCCACATAGTTTATTGGCCATTTCAAACTTTTCTTGCTTAGGGGTTTTATTGGAGTTAAACATTCCTCCCCCTCTATGTGGAATTTGTGTTTCTCTTGCAACCAGATTAGGGTCTAGGTTAATCCTTTTCTCAAATATTTTTAATTCCATGTGTTTATCATCATATTTCTCAATGGCCTCATCCATCTCATCATTTTGGAAATCGAATTGTCCAAATATAAATTTATAAACCTATGCTCTTCTAAGGATATCTAGCATATCTAGTGGACAATTGTTTGTATCTCTCCATTTATCGACTCAGTCTTTGAATATTTTTACTGTGAACTTCTCCTAGGAACCTCACGTGTCAATTTTTTGCAGGAAATAGGACATAATTGTTTCAATTGAGGACATTGTTATCTGGGGTTAAGGCATGCTAGTTGAATGCAAGAACGAACTATGTGAGGAATGCATGTTGAATGATGTTAATTTTTGCAGCATAAGATGTGTTCTAGACACGAAATTTGGTGGAGGGTCTAGAATATATGAGATATCCAAAACTTAGAAATCATTTCTAGAAATTCCACCTAGAAGTGTCTCAATTAGATTATTAACCATTTTTAAATAAGTCTAAACTTAGGGAATATGGTTAATTAATCAATATTAATTGAGATAAGGCGAGAATGATCTGGAAACTCACATGGATCAATCCAGAGATGATCCTAGCCATCAATTGTGTTTTAATCTTGGTCATTGGTGCTCCAATAGTGGATTATAAGAGGAGGTCGATGTGGTGATGGAGAATACACTTGAGAAGTTCGATTTCTTAACAGATCAATTTCCTGAGTGGTAGTAAGTAGTCAGTTTTCGGAGAGAGACAAAGATCGAAGCAGTGAGTGAGAGGAAGGAACAATGATCTGAGGGAATAATTCCATATCCAGAGAGGTAGTAGCAAGAGGGCCAAGTTATCCCAGTGAGGCAGTGTAGAGCACTACATAGTAGCTTCAGAGATGGCAATTCGATTTGTTCGAGAAAAAATTGTTCATAGTTCCAGAGGCCAAGCAAAGGTTCCAAAAGGCCAAAGAGCTAATTTCCTCATCAAATGAAGGTAGAACAACTTCATCAGAGACTGTTTGGAGGCTTGACATTAAACATACTACATAGACTAGCGCAGATGCTGACGTAGAGGGTTAGAGGGTCGAATTTCTGAAGGCATGTTGTTTCAGGATTGCTAGTGGAGGAAGGGTAAATTCCCTTCAATAATTTTGCCCAGATTTTCTTGCTATGGATTGCCAATATCAAGCATCCATGGTGTACTCAGATTTTCACTACTGCATAATAATAAAAACCTTCACTATTTCACCAGTTTTCCTAAGTTGGGTTTTTCTGGGGACATTTATCCAAAAACAATTGTCTCATATTTTATGTGTGTGTGTCAGCATATCTTAGTTTCCACCATATTATTTTTCAATATATTTTATTTGTGAAGGTTGCGGTGTGTTTATTTCGATATTTGTCGTAGCAGATAAATTGTTAAATTAATTAACAATTAGGAGAAATAATACCAGTTGTTTAATAGGATTCCAGTTGTGGAATTTTTCACATTGTATCAGAGCATCGTTGATCAGCCAAAGAGATCAGAAGCGAAAACAAGGAATTTCACTACTTAGTAAGGGCAACAGGCCAACATTCCCAAGGGAAGCATAGTCTTTTTGCTAGAAGGCCGAATTGCTTGAGGAAGTTCAATTTTTCTGAGAAGGGCAGAAAAATTCAATCCTTCTAGATTGAGTGATTCTAGAGGCAGAAGGAGCAGCTCATATTTTCATTGGGCATATATCTAGTTGGACGCAGATGGTTTTGCAGTAGTTCAGTAGAGCAGAGCCAACATTAGTGTGGAAGAGAGGAAAGCACACACAGAGGGGGAATTTCTCTTAGGGAAATTCTAGTCTCAAGAAGTTCGATTTTCCTTATAGATTGGCAGTAGTTGTGAGCGGATCTTCTCCATCCATAAGGGAGACCGAGTAGCTGAGCAGTAGCCAAGTAGAATCAAAGAGTAAGTTTTTAATAGTTCGTTGAGATGGCCACTGCTGAGCTTTGTGAACAAGATAAGCTGGGTGGAGATTCCAACTACATCATCTGGAAGGCAAGGATGTCCCTCCTTCTAGATGGAAATGGCCTAAAAACTTATATTAATAATGTAGTGGTAGTTCCCCAAGATGCATATCAACAAAAAGAATAAAAGAAAGAGATGGTGCAGGTGAAGCAGTTGATCTTAGATGGAGTACAAGATCATATTGTCTCAAATATAGGTGGCAAAGATACTGCCACACAGATTGTGGGATTCTCTCTCGACGTTATACCAGGGAAGTTTCAAGTAGCGGAAGATGTTTCTTGAGGATAAGCTCAGATGCATCTAGATGCAGAAGAGGGAAGGCATATATCCCTTCCTAACTAGGATTCAAGAGGTCTGAGACCAACTGTTAGTTATTGGGGCAACACCTCAACCCACAGAGCTAGTGCGATTGGCACTCAACAGTGTCTCAAAGGAGTGGTAGGTCTTTGTCCAAAGCATACTGGGGAGAGATATGATACCAAAGAGGGATAGGATGTGGGTTGATTTATAGTAGGAGGAATTGAGATGAGCTTTGTTAAAGAACTCCATCAATGGAAACAACAACAACAGATCGAAGGTGGTGAAGGAGGAGGAGAATGTGGTCCTGACATCAAAGGGTCCTAGTCAGGGGAATAGGGAGCAGAGAAAGAAGAAGTAGGACCTGTCAAAGGTCAAATGCTTCATGTTTGGTGATCTTGGTCACTTTAGCACCTAGTTTCCTCTCAAGAAGAAGGACAGGGAGGAGAAGCAGGACTAGTAGGAAGCTTTAGCAGAAACCGATAGGTTCTCCTCTAGACTGGAGGAAGAGCTTGCGATGTTTGTAGATATACCTCCAAGAGTGAGATGGGGAGATTTGGTTTTGTAGCCCCAAAGAGCTACAAAGATTGGGAAGGGTCCTCGAGGAGTCCACATCATGGATCAATACCTGGCTATGGGGGCCCACAATGCACAGTAGCAAGATGGATCGATGGCAGTTGATGCAGTCAGAGACTGAGTGAGAGTTGCGAAGACTAGTAGCAGTTAGATGTTGGGGAGAGAAGTGCAATTGGAACAATGCAGAGTCAGTAGTAATGCAGATCCTTCAGTGATAGTGCAAATGTTAGTAGCAGTCAGAAACTCAGGAGAAAGATGCATCATTTTGAACACAGTTGATTTAGTATTTTGGATGTTTTTTAGTTGCAGATGTTGCAGTTACAGTAGAAACATATGAGAGGGATTTGCAGTGCAGATGCAGTTTTGGCAGCAGTACGACAGTGTGAGAAGAAACACATATGCAATGTACACCAGAGTTGTGCAATGGTTGGTGGGCAGTATGGCCAAACATCAACAACGTGACTAGAGATGATGCAGAGATAGGGTGTTGTGGTAGGGAGTGCAACACTAAAACAGATTCATCAATAAGAGGGCATGTTATTTTTTATAGCATCAAATGTGTTCTACCCACGAAATTTGGTGGAGGAACTAGAATACATGAGATCTCCAAAACCCAAAAATCGTTTCTAGAAATTCCACCTAGAAGTGTCTCAATTATATTATTAATTGTTTTTTAAATATTTCCTAAGTCTAAACCTAGGGAATATGGTTAATTAATCAGTATTAATTGAGATAAGGCGAGAATGATCTAGAAAATCACATGGATCAATCCAGAGATGATCCTAGCCATCGATTATGTTTTAATATTGGCCATTGGTGCTCCAACAGTGGATTATAAGACGAGGTTGATGTGGTGATGTAGAATACACTTGAGCAGTTTGATTTCTTGGTAAATTGATTTCCTGAGTAGCAGTAGTCAGTTGTCGGATAGAGCCAAAGATCGAAGTAGTGAGTGAGGGGTAGGGACAATGATCCAGAAGAATATTTATAGATCTAGAGAGGTAGCAACGAGAGGGTCAAGTTATTCTAGTGAGGCAGCGCAGAGCATTGCGTAGTAGCCTCATAGAGGGCAGTTCGATTTGCTGGAGAGAAAATTGTTCTCAGTTCGAGAGGTCGCGCAGAGGTTCCAAAAGGATAGAGAGATGATTTCCTCAGCAGATGAAAGTAGAACCATTTCATTAGAGACTGGTTGGAGGCTTTACGTTACGCAGACTGTGCAGAGGTTGATGCAGGGGGTCAGAGGGCCGAGTTTCTGAAGGCAGGTTGTGTCGGGTTTACTAGTGGAGGAAGGGTAAATTACCTTCAATAGTTTTTCCTAGATATGCTTGTTGTGGATTGCTAGTTTCAGGAATCTAGGTTGTACTTAGATTTTCACTATTGCATAATAATAAAAAACCTCACTACTGCATTAGTTTTCCCAACTTGGTTTTTTCTGGGGACATTTGTCCAAAAATAATTGTCTCATATTGTATGTGTGTGTGCTAGCATTTCTCAGTTTCTAGTGCATTATTTTTCCACAATATATTAATTGTGAAGGTAGTAGTGTGTTTATTTCGATCTTTGTCATAGGAGATAAATTGTTAAATTAATTAACAACTAGGAGAAATAGTACTAATTGCTACATTAGGATTTTAGTCATGGAATTTTTAACAAATGCAAGAATGGAGACTAAATAAACTATGACAAATGCACGTTGAATGCAAAAATGCACGCTAAATAGACCGTGAGGAATTCACGCACAATTGAGTTTTTTTTTAACTTGCTTCTTTATTTTTCTATAAACCACTTTTATAAAGAGAATACAATTTTATTAAGTGAATAAACTTGCTTATAAGGTGCTTTAACTTTTCTCCTTTACTCCTATTTTTTGTTAGACAGAATAAAAAATTCAAATTTAATATTTAGGTACAAAATACAATTTATTAAAAATAACACTTTTAAAAATAGGGCCTGCAATATTTTGATGGTATGTAAGATGGCCATCACTTCTTTCTCATGGTTAGAATTGACCAAATTTCCATCATGCAACTCGTTATTCATAAATGGTAGTAAATGTCCTAACTAGGTCACTTGACCTAATATTAAACTTAAAACCCTTAAAAATATGTACAATATAGAAAAACCCTAAAATAGACCCTGCAAACCCTACATGATATCTATTTATCTATCCCTTAACAACATTTAAACCTTATTACTACTCAAATAATAAGGTCATCCAACCTTACTTATAGGGTTTTAACCAAGAAACTACAAGTTTCAACTATTAAAATTCAAGTTTGATTTTTCTTATTCCATCACCTTGTTCCCAAACATTCTTGGTGTGCATTTATTTGAGTCACATAAACCCTACCTTTCACCCTTTCAAATCCATGCATTTTGGAGTATTTTTGAAACACACAAACATATATTGAAAAAATAAAAATATTTAATTGTATTAATGTTACCTATGAGTACAAAATACTCTCCAAGTTGAATCATTCAATTTGGCCTTGAAATGAAAGTTGAGCATGCATTTTTGTGAAGCAGACCAAAATTGCCTTGCTTCACTAAAATGCATGACCATGCTTCATTTATTGGCTAATCTAATTGATTCAAATTTATGATTGTTTATTTAATCACTTTAGAAACTTTTGCATTGTTATATCTTTACTTAGACTCCATTGCCAAACAAGAAATAAGAACTAGTCATATGTCTCCATTTTCCTTACCTATTTAACTTCAAACCCTATCTAGGCCACTTGACCTAATGTTAAACTTAAAACCCTAAAAAATATGTACAATATAGAAAAACCATAAAATAGACCCTACAAACCCTAGGTGATATCTCTTTATCTATCCCTTGGCAACATGTAAACCTAATTACTCCTAAAATAAGGACATCTAACATTAGTTATAGTGTTTCAACCAAGAAACTACAAGTTTCAACTATTAAAATACAAGTTTGATTTTTCTTAGTTCATCACCTTGTTCTCAAACATTCCTGGTGTGCATTTATTTGAGGCAAAAAAACCTTATCTTTTTTATCCAGGTGGATATTGGCGGCCACCCACCTATTCCACTTGGAACCCCACCATTATTTCTTTCAGTTTCCTTAATTGTAGCAAAATTTACTATTTTTGGATGTTTTTCAGGTCCTAAACTTCAGGGACCGTTTTGAGGCCCTAAACAACGTTTTTTTGGGTGATTTCATTGAAATCGCATTTTCAGTTGTATTCCTCAGAGAGATCTTTCCAACAAGGTACCATGCACATCAAACAAAGATAATATGACCAAGTTATGACCCTAGGAAGTTGGTTGCCCAACTAACCCCAACGAGGCCCATAAACTCTTGGTGCTACATCTCCTCGAGTTAGGGTTTTGATTGTTTAGGGTTTTCTCTTATTGTTTAATAATAAAAAGGCCCTTGAGCCTCATTGTAACTTAATTCAGAGGTATGCAGCTGCCATGTCTCTTCTCATAGATAATCTACCACCGCTCGAGCTAGTCTCATTTCCATTATGTTTGTAAACATATTTCATTATTTGGTATTAATGAAAGGAAGCGTTATTTCTGCCGCATCTATGTATTTATGGTTATATCTATAATTTTTTGTGTTCCTGTTTAAATTGGGATCAATGGTATTAGAGTGGTCTTCTCTTTCTCTATTTTTTTTTTTGCATGTCCCTAATGAGGTCGGGATATAAGGAGATAGGGCTCGAATTGGTCAAACCTTTGCAAGACCAGCCTCGTAAATCCTAACATCCTCCCATGGGGAAAAAAGAAAGACGAGGGAGCAGGAGATCCTATCAAAATATTTCTCGAGGAGGCCCTCAAGAAACAAAGGAACGCGATGATGGATAACTTTGCCTAGATCCTTCAACAGTTGCCCACCAGCAGAACATCCACATCCAACAACCACTCTAGAGGCCCCACACATTTTAAGGTACAAGTAAACTTTGAAATTCCCATATTTGAGGGCCAAACAAATGTAGATGTCGTAGACAAATGGTTTAAGTTGCTAGAAGGATATTTTCTGTTCATGATTTTTCCAGCTGAGAATATATTACTTTTTCTCTTCTCAAATCCACCCCCCACATCAAGGACTAGTGGGAAACCTATTCTGAGCAGAACGATGAAAGTACGACCTCACGTTTTTCAGCCACTCCCACTTGGAATTCATTCTAGGATGACATCAAGGAGTAGTACTACCCTCTCGGGAGCTACGAGGACAAATACATAAAGTGGACCATGTTGTGACAGGGAAGGGACCAAGATGTATTGGAGTTTACCAATGTTTTTCATACTCTTCACACGAAGTTGGGTATCAAGGATTCTAAGAAACATTTGGTACTTAAGTACCACGAATGCCTACATAGATACATCTAGGAAGAGATGGAGTTCTTGGACATCTCCTCGCTCGGCATGACATATCGATACACTGTCAAGATAGAGCAAAAGTTTAAACAGGATAAGCGAGACTCTGGATCTGTGAATCTGAAGCAAGGGAAAGGTGCCCCTAAATCGTAGGACAAAGGAAAAAGCCAAGGTGGGATGTCCCAGGACAACCTGTCAAGGCCACAAGAAAAGGATAACACTATGAAGCCGAAGAAGGAAACAAGAAAGTGGTGTGAGTTCCATAAGAGCTCCACCCACAACATAAGTGAGTGTCGGGCCAAGCAGTCGCTAGTGGCTGAGTTGAATATTTAGAATCAGATGCATGTTCCAAATCTTAGTCAAAACCCAACAAGGGGAAGTAGATTATTGATGCAGAACCCAATGCCATCGTTGCCACCACGAAGATCCAGATGGAGGAACCGAAAGATCTAGAGGAGGAGGAGCATCTCTTCCACTCCCATATGTGGGTAAAGGGTTCCCCTCTACAGTTCATTGTCAACGGTGGGAGCCAAAAGAACCTCATTGCAACGGAGGTTGTGAAGCAGCTGGGCTTATCAAACACAACACACCTACAACCATACACCATCGAGTGGCTTCACCAATGACGGGATCTGTGCATGAGCCAAAAAAGTCACCTTCCATACAACATCAAGCCCTTCACGGATGAGGTATTATGTGACGCTTCTCCCCTTGATGTTTGTGATGTATTATTAGGCCAAGCATACTTATGGAAGTGACATGTTGTGTATGATTTGAGGCTTCGCGATGTTATTATTACATTGGGAAATAAATTGTATAGGATACCGAAGATAGCACCGCCTACCGCCATCTCTATGGTTACTGCAAAAAAATGCAGTAAGATCATTTCAAAAACAAGGAAAATTGTTTTTGTGATGATACACCCTCAAGGAAAGAAGAAGATGGTGGCCACAACCTCCAAACAAGGCCCCTTCACACGACAACAATAGATGGACAAGGTCATGGAGGAGTATGAGGACATCTTCACCTCCGCCACAGGGGTGCCTCTACATTGTCAGGTCAAGCACTCCATCGATTTGACCCCAGGTATGGCGTTACCCAATGGAACAATCTATCGGTGCTCCTTTCTAGAGAATGTTGAAATCAAGAGGCAAATTCAGGAGTTGCTACAGAAAGGTCACATTCATCCAAGTTCATCACCCTATGGGAGCTTGGTCATGTTGGTACAGAAGAAGGATGGGACTTGGAGACTCAGTATTGACTATCGGGCACTGAACAAGATCACTGTTTAGAAAAGGTACCTGATCCCATGGATTGATGACCTTCTGGACCAACTCAAGGGGGCAAAATATTTCAGAAAGATCGACTTGAAGGCTGGATATCACCAGGTACCAATCAAACCCTCTGATATGTGGAAGACTCCCTTCAAAGCCAAGGACGACCTTTTCAAATGGTTGGTTATGCATTTCGGGTCAGCAAATGATCTTGCAACCTTCATGAGGCTGATGGATGACATCTTGCAACCATTCTCCAACTCAATTGTAGTGGTATACTTGGATGACATCCTGATCTTCAGCCAAAGTTGGGAAGAATGCCTCCACCAAATCCGACAGGTTCTCCAAACACTGTGACAACACAAGCTATGTACCAATTTGGAGAAATGCACTTTTGGCATGACCCAGGTTCAGTATCTGGGATACATTATAGATGAACAGGGGGTGCATGTGGATCTAGCCAAGATCCAAGTCATTTGGGATTGGCTAGCCCCAACCACTCTAATAGAGCTCCATAGCTTTCTGGGTCTTGCCAATTTCTACGTAGGTTCGTGTATGGGTTTTCTCATATCACTTGTCCCTTGAGTAAAGTCACCAAAGGAGGAGCGAAAGAAAAATTATTTTGGTTTGAATCTCAACAGAAGGCCTTCGCAGAGTTGAAACATCGTCTCTGCTCTGCAACAATGCTCACATTACCAGACTTGCAACAACCATTTGAGATTGAGGCAAATGCTTTTGACTATGCTACTGGGGCAACCCTTACTCAACAAGGCACATCTAATGGCATATCACAGTGAGACACTTTCAGACTTAGTCTAGAAGTGTCCCAGTTATGACAAAGAGATGTATTCCATTGTGCAAGAATGGCAGCAATGGAAGCATTACATTTTAGGGAAGGAAACAATCATCCACATAGATCACCGACCCTGCCATTCATACAAATGCAAGGGAATTTGTAGAATGATTGTCATCCGAAGTGGTCCACATACCTGCAAACATTCCATTTGAATATTGACAAGTACAAGCAGGGCATCACAAATAATGTTGCAGAATGCCTCAGTTGACCACCGATCATGGAATTAACCACCGTGCTCAACTCTTGTGGGCACAAAAATTCTGATTGGCCACTTCTCTACAAAGGCGACCCAGAATTCGGTCACATGTACCATACACTCTTGGACACCTTTGTGTTCCTTCAAGTGAGCATGCGAAGATTATTTGGGAAGCACACTACAGTCAGGCTGCTAGGCATTTTGGGGTCGAGAAAATGGTGGTAGTACTACAGAAGTATTTCTATTGGCCGAATCTTCAACATGATGTCAGGAAGTACATCAAATCCTGCACTGCCTGCATCATTGCCAAACCGACCATCAAGAAGCAAGGTCTCTATACTCCATTGCCTACCCCTAGTTGACCTTGGGAATCCATCTCCATGGATTACATGTGTGGCCTTCCTTCTACTAAGCATGGCAATGACTATGTTCTCTTGGTCATTGACATATTTTCGAAGATGGCCATTATGGTGGCCTGAAAGAAGAGTATCACAATAGAAGCCACTACTAAACTCTTCTTTGAATGAATGTGGGTACACTTTTGGATCCCATATTCTATCATCTCATATCAGGACAACAGGTTCCTCAGTACATTTTTGTCCAGTCTCTGGTCGATGCTGGACACCAAGTTCACTAAGGCCAGAACTTTCCATCCCCAAACTGATGGCCAGACAGAGGTTATCAATAGGATGATCGTACATATTCTATGCATGTACAACTCAAAGCATCCACACACATGGGATGAGAGCCTCCCCTATGTCTAGCACAGCTACAACCAGGCTCTCCACAACTCGACTGGTCACAACCCTTTTCAGGTGGGCTTGGGATTCTAGCTGCTATGTCCCATTGATGTGTCCATACCATTTGCAGTGACTCATGGAGATTCATCTCATGTACAATTCGAAGCTAACAAGGCAAATAGCTTCATTGAACACATTAAACACATCCGCCAACAGGTCCATTATATATTGGACAAATCTAATGCTACGTAAAAGAAACAACATGATCAACATCCAGTGCCACACAAGTTCCAGGTGGGCGACAAAGTTTGGCTACATTTGCAGAAGGAGTGCCTTGGTGGGCCCCACCGCAAGGTTCACCTGCTTCGATATGGGCCATACACCATCACCAAGGCTGTGGGAGAGAATGATTTTGAGCTCAGCATTCCCCCATTCCTTGGCCTGCACCTACTTTTCAATGTGGATCGCCTTCAGCCATACTTTCAACCATTATTAGACACATTTGGCATTGCATAACAACTCACACCAATAGAGTTAAATCTAGAATGCATGGAACAAGCTGCAACTGATCGGATCATGAAAACAAAGATCAAGAATACTCACTAGTAGAAGATCCAACTATATCGATTTTTCAAAGCCGTCCAACTCCTGCACCAAGGAAAATGGCTCACTAGGGATCAAGTTCAGTAGAAGTTTCCTCATCTCATGGAGAAACTCAATGCAATGGAGACCATTGCTTCATAAGGGGGGACGAATTATCTAGGTGGATATTGGTGGCCACCCACCTATTCCACTTGGACACCCACCATTCTTTCTTTCAGTTTTTCAATTTCCTTAATTGTAGCACAGTTTACTATTTTTGGTAGTTTTTTGGGTCCTAAACTTCCCCATCCTTTTTGAGGCCCTGAATGACATTTTTTTGGCAATATCTCTCTAGGAAGTTGGTTGCCCAACTAACCCCAACGAGGCCCATAAACCCTTGGCATTACATCTCCTCGGGTTAGGGTTTTATCTTATTATTCAATAATTAAAATTCCCTTGAGCCTCATTTTAACTCAATTCAAAGGCATGTAGCTGCCACATCTCTTCTTAGAGATAAGCTACCATCGCTTGAGCTAGTCTCATTTCCATTTTGTTTGTAAACACATTTCATAATTTGATATTAATGAAAGGAAGTGTTATTTCTGTCGCATCTCTGTATTTATGGTTATATCTGTAATTTTTGTGTTCTTGTTTAAATTCGGATCACTTTTACCCTTTGAAATCCATGCCATTTGGAGTATTCTTGAACAACATAAATATATATGTGAAAAATTAAAATTATTTAATTGTATTAATGTTACTTATGAGTAAAAAATGCTTTCCAAGTGTAACAACCCTCGTGAAAATTCCATGTAAAAATATATATGGCTATGGTTGATGGGACGTGTATTCCAAGCTGAATGGTGGGCAAAACATCCTAGTGGATGTCCATTTGATTTATTATGGCTAAGGAAATTGGCAAAGGAAATGACAAAGGCTTTGGAAAGGAATGAGGAATTAATTAACATTTTATTTATGAAAATAAAGGAAATTAGGAGAAAAGGAAGGTGAAAGGTCATGGTTTGCATGTGAGGAGGAAATTTAAGGAAAATAATTGAAAATGAAGAAAATAGAGGCCTCGTTGATAAAAAGATTTCTGAGGATCAGTTGGAAAGCTTGGTCAATTCAGTTTTGGAGCTCTCTCATTATTCTCTCTCTCTCACTCTTGGACACTTAGAGTTTTCTTGGAGCATTTTGGCATTGGATCAAGAAAGGAAAATAAGGCAAGAGGAAAGTAGGAGAAAGCAAGGAAGAGCAAGATCAAGCAACTACAACATGATTCTTTGCAGGCATCGATTTAGATGTGTATTTTCCTTTCTAGTTTTGGAATGTATGGTATTTAATTTGGTTCTTTTCTGTCATGACATGGATTTTTCCAGGTGTGACATTTTTTTCAACATAGCCTTACCATTTTCGTATAGCCTTGATGATATGGGTTCTTATACTTTGGTTGAGCTGGATGGCTAGATGGATTCGAAGCTGTGTGGGGTGGATCTCCTAAATGACAAATACATGGCCTAGTGGTCCCTGAACCATACTGTGGATCATATTAAAGCCACTGTCCTAGTAACCCCTAAGCCAGACTATGGGTTGTGGTAAAGCTAGGATGATGTGCCTAGGAATCCTTGCAGTGAATGGTGGGATCTACGGTAAAGCCAAGAGGTAGATTTCTCTTCGTTTGGCCTAGTACTCCTAGGATGGGATGTATTATAAATCCTAGAGAGTGGGTCTGAGGGTAGCGCTTATTGATCCCTGGATCAGACTGTGGATTACGGTAAAGCCTGAGAGACTAAGAGGCACTAAAATTCCTCATGGTGTAGGCGGAGAAATCTGGTAGCATCCATGCTTGTTTGGTTCTTTTTGGTTGGTTATGAGTCCCACATTCATGCTTGGAATATGGCACAGGGGCGATTGGATGAAGAGAAATTTGACTCAGCCAATTTATGGTTGAGTGGAACGTGGTAGTCCCACACTGGGTTAGATTTTGCATCATTAATATGAAGTTATTTATCCTTGTTATCTCATGAGTATTGTACTAGTTTATATTTGGATTACATGGTTGTTGTTTCCTTGGTATATCTATTGTCATTATGATGGTTATGAATATGCATTATGACAATGGCTATGTATGGCTCCCATCATGTTTTTACTTGTATATGAATGAGCAATGTATATATATCCTAATGGATGAAACTACAGCTAAAGTGATAAGGAAACAATGCCTCATAGCCAATCTTAAAAAGTATAAGACCCTTATTCTTGGATCTATATTTACGCCTATAAATTGCATTAATGCCAAGTGTTGGACATAATGTCAGTCTTGATTGGGGATGGTCATGCCTAGTCCTAGAGTTAGTTTTTCATTTATTAGTCTTGTCTTCATGCGTTTAATGGATTCTGGAAGTTACAACACGTTCTGGGCAATGGTCGAAATTCTAGGCTTGAAAAGTTCCTTAAAATCCCCAGACTCTGGAACACGTCTGCTAGAAATAGTCCCTGGATGTAGGCATGTAGGTTTGTGGAAGCGTCTAGAGCCCTCTGAATACTAGCATGCCCATAGCGTGGGAGCATTCATAGGTCAAGAGATCTAAAATCTCAGTAGGACTTAGGGGCAGGTTAGTAGAAAGGTTGGGATGGTTCTTAGGAGTCCTATTGCTGATGTTGAAGGTCTGTATGGTGTGTTTCTGTCAGTTCCACTTACTTAACATGACTTAGGAGGTCGAATCATATCATAGTGGCCTCTAATCACATGTTTACCCTAGTTGGCCAATTACTTGAGTAGATGTCAGAGGAGGGCGTTACACCAAGTTGAATCATTCAAAGTGGCCTTGAAATGAAGGTTGGGCGTGCATTTTTGTGAAGTGGGCCAGAATTTCCTTGCTTCACTAAAACAAATGCTTAGGCTTCATTTATTAGCCAATCTGATTTATTCAAATTGTATATTATTTATTTAATGATTTTAAACACTTTCGAATTGTTATAACATTCTATGTTGTGTATAAGTGGGAAACATAGTTATGTAGGATATTTGTCAGATAGGATGCAAGGTTCATCTTAAGGTTTGGAATTGTCCAATTATGTCCCATTTAAAATTTCATTACCAAGAGTGTAATTGGTTTGGCCTAGGAGTGCATATTTGTTCTGACTATGATCATTTCCAGATATGATCAATTGTTATTCCGAAAAAGTTGGATTTCAGTGTATAAAATTTCCTTATATGAAAATGACTATGTTATGTTGCATAAAATAGTTTTATATTTAGGTTGGAATGATCATTATCATATAGTCAATAATGTATAGGTCCTGGTGTGCATCTATTTGAGGCACACAAACCTTGAATTTAACCCTACGAAATCAATCTAATTTTTCTTATTCTTGCACAACAAAAATACTCTCAAAGCTGAATCATTCAATTTGGCATTGAAATGAAGGTTGGGCATGCATTTTTGTGAAACAACCTAAAATTTCCTTACTTCACTAAAAATGCATGCCCATACTTCATTTTTTGGCCAATCTAATTGATTCAAATTATAGATTGTTTATTTAATTATTTTACACACTTTTGAATTATTATATGTCTAATTTGACCCTTAAATAATTATGCTTATGATTTCATATGACATTCCAAGTTTTGCTTCAACTTGGATTATGTGAAAGTTGTGTATAGGTTTTTCTTCATCTCACTCTTGGGTAGAACAATTGTCCTTTTAATTTAGAGCAATAGTTCCAACTCTTTACATTAATTGTCAATCCAGGTAGGATTTGTTATTTCAAGGCTATTATGAAAAATATATGCAAGGAAAAATGATGACTAGTGCTAATGAATCTCAAACTCAATTGGTGTAATCACTCTCTCAAAAAATCAAAACTTTGGTTGTTACACTCTAAAACCTTGTCTACCCTGTCAAGAAATAAACACATAGTGCAAAATAAAACCACTCTATCAAATTTTCACTCTTATTCAGAAAAGAAGAGCACTCCTCGAAATGATTCTATCAACAAATGTTGAGAAACACATTCAAATGAAATGAAAACGCCATCAAGTTGTAACAAGAATTAAATAATTTTCACACTAACAAATGGATTGGTCAAGGACCTATGCTGTTACACAATGCAATGGAAAATAATTTTGCAATCATTAAAGCAAGAGCAACACTATAATAATAGTAACACTACACAACACACATGCTAGTCAAAAGAAAGGTATGGCACCACCAATGATTGCGATTGAATTAACGAAACATATAAGATTACAATATTGGTGTCGTCCCCTTTTATCATTTCCTATATGTTTCTATATGTCTATCTCATGCACGCAGAGAATACACCTCTTTATAATTTCATATTATAATGATAAGTTCATCATGAGAATCTCTTGATTCTCCTGCGATTTAATTTGAGAATACACATTAATAATTGGATAACAATTTCCAAGGTTAGGCCAAGTTGTTTTAGATTCTCTAAATTATAATAATTATAAATAGAAAATCCTAACTATTTCAGTTGTGTTGTCCATAAACTTCTCCTTTAACAGTCGAACTATATTTCATGAGGTACTTTCCAAATTGATGTTCATAACTAATTGAAGGAGGTCAACGCATACAAAATAGATCTTCATGTGTAACAACAATGCTCAGTGACTCCTTGTCTTGTTCTTCGCAAGGCAAAACTGGAAAGTGTAATCTTGCAACAACATCTCAACAGACCACAAACCATGTAACAATCCAGTTGTCAGTTTTATGAGAAAAATATCCTAAAAAAATAGTTATCATTCCAAATTACAAGTATAATTGGATCCTAAGGATGACATATAAAAAGTGACATGCCAAAGTTGATAATGGTTGTTATAGTGGTAGAGTATGGTATTAAGAATAAAAACAGGTAAAGAAAATATATGAAAATGAGTGCAAAAAGATGTCAATTTCACATCCTAGTATCTCTCCCCAACTTAACTATCTACATGTCCATATTTTCATGATTTCACGTCCCAACATCTCCATCCCACTCTACTTGAAATGCTAGTTCTTATGTTTTAACAACATCTTCAGTGCGTTATTGTGGAACAATGGTTTGGAATTCTTCATCTTGCTCTCTAACTTGAAATCCAACCGAAATAGTGGTTTTCCTTTCATAACCTACTTCCTCTAGCACTTCGTTACATCGATCACAAAATCTATTTGACATTACTTCTGCCACTTATGTCAAGGTTCCTAATCCATTTTGTTTTCTAGACTGAAGCTTCCCTTCAACCATGGTAAGTTTTTTCTTAGATTCTCATTTTCCTCCAATTTATTAATTTTCTAAATAAGGAGTTCAGTTTCAAATTTACTTGGCAAAGATACATGGTTTTGTGCATGGTTCTCACACATGGTTTTGGGCATGATGGTTTTTTCCCATGGCATGTTGTAGATTTGGTCAAAGGAACTACGATTATATTCTAATCCAAGGTTAATGGATTGAGGTTTATGAATGCTTCGACGCATTTTATATATATGTATTGTAATATTGAAAGGAATATAATGAAAAATCAATTTGGTTTTCCCGGTTTGGGTTCCAGGAGAAAATATCTATGTACATGTTCTCGCTATTGATTATTTTTCTATTTTAAGAATTTGTTTGCAGGTAATTTACGTACAACGTTAAAACCTACAATTGGGGGAGTTGATGGTGTAACAATTATCCGCACTCTCTTCTTGGGATCCTTTCCACCCAATCGCTTCTTCAATTTCCTCTTTTTCACCACAGTTTCTACACGAGTAGATTTTTTAGATGCTTTCTTAGAGTCCTCAGGCATTTTTGTTTCAAGAACCCCTACTTCAGCTGACATTGTTCCAAGTGCCCCTGTTTTAGCAGTCTCTGCCTCTTTTCCTTCTTCCTCAATAAGGAATCCATTATAACTATCCTCATATTTTCCACTAGATATATCCACATGTTCTTTACTGCATGCTCTTTTTCCTTCAAAGGTTGTACCAATAGACGTTCTTATAGAACTTAATCTCTTAGGGTTTTGTGAAGGGGTCTAGGAGGTGTAATTTCTCTTCTTTGTCTAGGAAGGTAGCTACTCTACTTTTTCTCAAAGGTGTAACTTCTCTATGTTCTATTGTTGTTTCAACACTTACCTCCTGTTCTTCACATTTTGGCTTCTTCATTTTCCTCTTTTTCATCGCAGTTTATACAGGAGTAGATTTTTCAGATACTTTGTTAAGTTCCCCAGGCATTTTTGTTTCAGGAACCCCGACTTCAACTGATGCTATTCCAGGTGCCCCTGTTTCAAAAGTCTCTGCCTCAAGCCCTTCTTCCTCAACAGGGCATCCATCATAACTATCCTCATATTATCCAGTACATATATCCAAAAGTTATTTGGAGCGTGCTCTTTTCTTTCGGCGGATGTACCAACAGATGTTCTTATGGAAATCTATCTCTTACTGTTTCTACGACAGTTTCTAGGAGACCTAACTTCTCTTAATTTTCTAGGAAGTGTAGTTGTTGTACTTTATCTACGAAGTGTAACAACTTTATCTTCTATTGTTTTTTTCAGCACTTACCTCATGTTCTTCACTTTCTGGCTTTTTCATTTTCCTCTTTTCCACCATTTTTTGTACAGGAATATATTTTTTAGATACTTCCTTAGATTCCCCTAGCATTTCTATTTTAGGAACCCTGCTTTAGCTGGCTTTGTTCCAGGTGCCCCAGTTTCATCAGTCTCTGCCTCTAGCCTTTCTTCCTCAACAGGGAATCCATGATAACCATCCTCTGATTGTCCACTACATATATCCATAGGTTCTTTAGTGCATGTTATTTTTTCTTCGGCGGATGTGCCAACAGACGTTCTTATGGAACTTTGTCTCTTATTGTTTCTGCGATAGGGTCTAGGAGGTGTAACCACTCTTCTTTTTCTAGGAAGTGTAGTTTCTCTACTTTTCCTGGGAGGTGTAACTACTCTATCTTATGGTGTTGTTTCAAAATTTACCTCATGTTCTTCACTTTCTGGCTTCTTCAATATCCCATTTTTCACCATAGTTTGTAGAGGAGTAGATTTTTTAGGTACTTCCTTAGATTTCTTGGGCATTTATGTTTTAGGAACCTCTGCTTTAGCTAATGCTATTCTAGGTGCCCCTATTTTAGTAGTCTCTTCCTCAGGCCCTTCTTCCTCAATAGGGAATCCATGATAAATATCCTCACATTATCCACTAGATACATCTACAGTTTCTTTAGTGCATGCTCTTTTTCCTTCAGCGGATGTACCAACATATGTTCTTATGGAACTTTGTCTCTTACTATTTCTGCGACAAGGTCTAGGAGGTGTAGCTACTCTTCTTTGTTTAGGAATTGTAGCTACTCTACTTTGTCTGGGAGGTGTAATTTCTCTATCTTTTGGTGTTTTTTAAGCACTTCCATCCTATTCTTCACTTTCACTTTTCTTTGTTTCAATGGCTAGTGCATGTGACTTTGCCGATAAATTGGTCCATGTGCTTCCCTGCTATTGCAGTGAATGAATTATGATTAACTTGATGAGTGCATGGTTGGTTAAGAACTCTTTGGATGTTTTTCTATACACACTACCTCTACCATATGTTGTAAATATTTTAGTAAATAATAAAGAAAATTTATCATTTGTCCATTACAAAGATGTGCCAATAACTGAAAATGATAATTGAATACTATCCTAAAATATCCCTCACAAGTAATGAAATTATGAATAAATAAAGACTCATCATCCTAAGGGTGAGGAAGGGATGTTCTATCAATACCTCTCCCCTTTCTCTTTACTTCCTCTCCTCACTGTAAAAATGTTTCCCTAGCTGTTGGAACTGCTACTTTCCTAGAAAATCAACGAGCCCCTATCTGAGGTAAACTTATCACCCTAGCAATAATTTCCTCTATAACAACAATTATGAATCCTTTAACCTTTGAATGTTTCTCTTGCAAAGCCTATGTGAATTCCATAACAATATGTTTGTTGCTACAACTTGTAAAAGTAGACTAACAACCCTGCATTTGTAAATATTTATTATGGCTTCTGGATGGTGTAGCAGTGCATCAATGGAGTCTGGTTCATGGCGAACTATTTATCCTCCCATGGTTGTTTCAGAGATTTTTATCGCTCACAATTTCTTGGAGTCTATTACAGGGGATTACTTGGTCAATACAAACAATTGGGTAGAGAATATTAGTTGAATGAAATTTGGCAATGGGTATGGAATAATTAAGATTACCCTTTCAATGAATTCATGATTTCAATGATAAATGACAACTATCGGGAATGATTTTCATGTAATCGCAATGATTTTCACTAATGACAACAGGAGTAAGGGCAATAGTGGGTAATTACTTATTTAGGATACGTGTCTTGCGCGTCTGCAAGATGGTAGTTACCGAATTTAACTTACCATACACTCCCCCCCAACTTAATTATAAAATTTGTCCTTAGCATGTGTAACATAAAAGTTCATATCTAATTCCAGAATGAGGAGAAAAATACAAAGCTACAAAGGAAGCTAAAATGAACGCTAAAATCAATGCCATAAGTAGGAGTTAATAAATACGTTACATAAGAAGCTATATATAGAGCTACATCAAGAGCTAAAGACAAGGCTAAATTGGGTGATATGTTTGATGATAAAGTCAATGCTAAATAGTGTTGATTGCCTATGATTGCCGTAAAAGATGCCAAAATTAGCACCATCCCAATAAATAGCACCAATTTGTTCAAAAAGGTGGAGAAAAATACACTAAAATAGTCAATGGAAGCTAAAGATGAAGCTAATGACAGGGATTTTTTGTAGTGTGTAATGTTATTTGTAATGGATTGACAATTAGAAATAAGAGATAGGGCGACTAGAAAAGAATTTAGAGCATTCTACTCTATTTTATCAATTAGAAGGGATTCTTTCATTGATAGCTCTTGTATGAGAGGGCTTGGATCAAAGAGAGACTTACAGGTGAGGTTTGTATTTAGAGAAGTGTTGAGTTCGAGCAGATATTTAGGAGCCCCACTTGTATTGTTGACTTCCATAGCTTTTTTGGAACCAATAACACCTGCTTTATTGACAACAACAACTTCAACTATATTTTAAACTGCAGCACTAACAAAGATTCTATCATTAGAGATCGAGTCTATGTGGTTGCCATGTAAAAATCCCTCAATGAGACCATTCTCCTTCATCCTCATGTCAGGATTCGAGGTCTTGTATGTCACCTTATTATAGAATTTCTCGTTTGCCAGCTTCGATGTGGTATTCGACCTCTCCTTTGAAAACAACTGGATCAAGCAAGGGGATTTTTGTGGAACTGAATGCATGGTGAATTTGGCTATGTTTTTTTGATTGGTATGGGGGACAAGATTTTTAGTGACCCTAACAGCCCTTCTGAAGTATCCATCTTCACCAAGATCCACATTATATCGTATACTTAACTATGCCATAAATTATATAATGTTCAATATAAAATAAATTTCTATAAAAATTCCACATTGCAATAAACATTTTATGTTTAGAATAAAATCATATATTAACCTATACAAATATATTTTGTAACAATCAATGATAACATTTATTATTCTATACAATAACATTACCCGTTACAATTTAATGCTTACTCAAACTCCCACTCAAGAAAATCTATTTTAAAAAAAGCTATGAGATTTCAATTCACAAGTTTAAATTAGATAAATATGCCCCACACATATATGCATATCTTAACTTTATAAATTAAATAGAACACATGTTCGTACTCCATTGAATATTACAATGCAAAATCTCATTGTATTAACGGTCAATCATATGCCATCTCATAGAATCTGCTATGTTTTTGCTGAAAGGATTTTTTGAAGAGAAGAGAGTTTACAATGTTCATTTCTTATCAAATGTGAACCGAATAACTTGTATCAAATTTTTAATGGATGTATTAATCCATGTACCTAATTGAAACGATGAATTTTCGAAAAAAATGGGCCATTTCGCAAAAATTTGGTAACTATGGTTTCCATGGATTATCCATCAAAAGATGTGGAAACTTTACTACTCCTCTGACTGAGGAGAACCCATTTCCTTACCAGTCCCCAGCTCCAGGCCAGATGACTTCTATTACATCATATGGCTTAGATGATGAATTTAATTTCCAATTTTACCACCCAAAACATATGAAAAAGCGACAACATCAGAAGTAGTGATCTCTTCTTCCATCCCATTTGACTGGTAAGAAATGTTTCAACATTAATGTTGAGATTTTCTATTCATTAAATTTGGCAAAAAAATCACATGTATGTGACAACAATAGGATTTGTTACTAAAGTAGCTCCATTTATTCTTGAGGAGGAGTTATTGCATCCTATATTTGTTGTGAGAGAATTTATGATTCAGTTTTCTACTCCCAGCTATAAAAATGTAAGCCCGTAGAGGATATTTGAGCAGGACTGAGAGTGTGTGAGGAACTAAATTGTTGTAATCTCCTGTTGAATAATAAGATTGTTGATGCCTCTGTTTGGTGGATGTAGCCCATATTGGTTGGGTGAACCACGTTAAAATCTTTGTGTTATTTTTTATGATTTTGTGTGTGCTGTGTATGCTTATTTAATTTAAGTTACGCGTTGTTTGCTCCAACAATTGGTATCGGAGCAATGTTGTGGAGCTGGTACGTGTGACAGAGACGGAATATAGGGTTGGTGCGGTTTCGTCGCAAACAGTGGCGCCATTTTTGAGCCGAAAGAAGGGTTGGCGCGGTTCATTAAGGAACAATCGCGCCAATTGGCGCGGTTTTGAGCGTTATAATCGCGCCAGCGCACCAGAAATTGCTATTGGCACAGAAACGCAAGGATTACGCACGCCAATTTTGTGACTCGCGTCGATTTGTTTGTGGTGCAGATCTTCCACCGTCGAGGAGCGCCAAGCCTCTTTCTCTTTGAAAAAACTGCAATTTGTTTTTTGAAATTGTAATATTCCATGACATGGTATGGCAGAGGCATTTTATTATAAGGTAAAGACATTTTAAATCAAAACTTCATTTATTAAAAAGTTGGAATTGGAGATTTTGTGTGTTACAACATGGAAATAACTCAAAGTGCTCGTTTTGAGATCAAGAAGTTCAATGGCAAAAACAACTTCAAGATCTGGAAAGTGATGATGTATGATCTACTCATGCAACAAGGAATGGTGAAGGCTTTGTTGGGAAAAACCAAACAGCCTTACACCATGACAGATGATGAATGGAGCGACTTGGATGAAAGAGCACTAAGCGGTATTCGACTGTGTTTGGCGGATGATGTTTTGTTTGACATCGTGTCAGAGAAAATTGCTACTGGTTTGTGGACAAAGCTTGAGAAGTTGTACATGACAAAATCCTTAACCAATAGGATTCTTCTGAAGCAACAGTTGTACAGTTTGCGCATGAAGGAAGGTACATCTATTACTGATCATTTGAATACCTTTAATACTCTCTTGGTGCAGTTAGAAAGTATAGAAGTAAAATTTTAATCAGAAGATAAAGTTATAACTTTATTACGCTCATTGCCCGAGTCATGGGATCATTTTGTTACTTCTATAAGTCTTAGTTCATCAGAAACCCTTGAATTTGATGATGTTGTTGGAGCTTTTTTGTCCGAAGAGACAAGGAAGAGGTCAAATTCAGAAACCTCTACATCAGAAGCAATGATGGTCAGAGGTCGTTCTAAAGAAAGACGCTTCAGTAAACATAACGACTCGCGTTCAAAATCGAAAGGGAAGAAGAGTAAGGTAAAGTGCTGGTTTTGTGGCAAATCAAGACATTTGAAGAAGGACTGTTGGAAGAGACAACAAACATCCAAAGAAGACTCTTCGACAAAGAAGAAAGAAGCAAACACAACAGATACAGGTTCAACATCCATTTCAGGTATGAGTGATGAAGTGTTATCAGTTAATTTGTCTAATCATGATCAACATTGGCTATTAGATTCTGGTGCATCAAATCACATGTGCATTCATAGAGAATGGTTTAAAACTTATAAATCAATCAATGATGGAGTCGTTTACATGGGAAATGATGTCACATGTAACATTGTGGGAACTGGAAGCATCCAGCTTAAAATGTTTGATGGGACAAATAAAATTCTAACTGATGTAAGACATGTACCTGAACTAAGAAAAAAACTCATTTCACTAGGAGTAATAGACACTAATGGATATAAAACTTTTATTCAAGGTGGAGTAATGAAAGTTTATAAAGGAATTTTACTAGTAATGAAAGCAAAGAAGGTTGGAAATCTTTTTCAGTTAGAAGGAAGAACAGAGTCAGATCATGTTTCTACAGTACCTGAAAATGACAGTAATTCTATTCGCTTATGGCATCAAAGGTTGGGCCATATGAGCGAAAGAGGTTTAAAGATTTTATCTGATCGTAGGTTACTTCCTAATTTAAAGTTTGTTAAGTTAGATTTCTGCAAACATTGTCTATTTGGGAAACAAAGCAAGCAGAAGTTTAAAACTGGAAAACATACTAGTAAGGGAATCCTTGATTATATCCATTCTGATGTTTGGGGTCCATCTCCTACAACCTCATATGGGGGATCGTCATATTTTGTATTAGGCTAATTGTTGTCAAGGTGGAGATTGTTGAGATTTTTCCGTTAATTAATTTTGGAAAAAATCTCATGTATGTGACAACAATAGGATTTGTTGCTAAGTTAGCTCCATTTATTTCTGAGGAGGAGTTATTGCATCCTATATTTGTTGTGAGAGAATTTATGATTTAGTTTTCTACTCCCAGCTATAAAATGTAAGCCCGTAGAGGATATTTGGGCTGAGAGGGTGTGAGGAATTATGTGTTGTAATCT
The DNA here is from genome assembly GCA_000404065.3 of Pinus taeda. NCBI lineage: Eukaryota > Viridiplantae > Streptophyta > Pinopsida > Pinales > Pinaceae > Pinus > Pinus taeda. The sequence goes on along the minus strand of APFE030301031.1, from coordinate 70,873 downwards.
CCTGTTGAATAATAAGATTGCCGATGCCTCTGTTTGGTGGATGTAGCCCAGATTGGTTGGGTGAACCATGTTAAAATCCGTGTGTTTTTATGTTGGTTTGTACTGTGTATGCTTATTTAGTTTCTGCTATGAGATTGTTTGTTCCTACAGAATGTACTCAAATAGGGAGGTCATGAGAACACCAATAATCTTTGGGACCGCAGACCTATTACTTGCACATCTCAAAGACCAAGCACACGAAGCAACATGTTTTTGTGGTGTCTTATGATCACCCCATGCTTAACATTAGGCCATAAAATCAACAAGAAATAAAATGCAATTGATCTAGCATGATAATATCATACGAAATTAGTTCTAATGTGATAAATCAACATGAAATGCATCCTACTCTAATATGCATATAATACAAAATCATGCATTAAGGAAAGAGGCGATTCGACTTGATTTGACTGGTTGCGGCCAAAGTTCATCATCAAGTTTAGCAATGTAATAATAGTCCTCACTGACCTTCCCATGAATCTTGACAGGAATGGGGTTTTTATCAACCAATTGTGAAAATTCCTAGATCTAAGAATCTCTGGAATCCTACTGCAACTAGATGAATCTACTTCACCTAGATCGTAAATTACATTACAAACTTATTTCAAATTTCTTCTTGAAATATTGAAGTAAATTATTGAAGCAACCTAAACCAAATTAAATATTATTATGAAACATAGAAACTGAGCAAGGAAATACAAACACACATCACACTGTTATTTTTTGACAAATGTCCCTAGAAAAACACAATGCGGGAAAACTGGTGCAACAACTCTAAGGGTTTAATATTATTAAGCAGTAGTAAATTCTAAATACATCTCAGAATACCTCACAGGGTTATTTAGTCATAGAGAGAAATACTGGTATAACTTTTGTGAGATCACCTCACACAATCACTGAGAAAAAGTCACGGTTGATCCGGTCACTGGATGAGGTGCCTTTGGTAGGCCTTGTGCTACCTCTACGCTGTCCCAATGTCAAATCTCCTAGGAATTGTGTCATGTAGCTGGGGAATCGATCTGCAACTCAGGGTCACTGCTCTTAGCCTACTGGTCTCACACCTTGACTTCCAGTTATTGAAACTAACTTTGCTGCTAGATTTTCGACTTTCTCTCTCACTCTCTGTGCTGCCTCTATGTGGCTCTGCTGGTCCTGTGTCTGGGCTACTGTATCACCATGTGCCTTTCTTTGCTGATGATTCTCTGGCTAAGAAAATATCTCTCTCTGGAAGTTATCCCTGCCCCTCAACTGCAAGAATTCTCCTCAATCTAATTTTCCTCCAGAGAACTTCTCACATTAGAAAATCGATTTCTCAATCTCTCTTGGTGTATTTTCCAAATGACCCACAAGCCCCTTCTTATATCTTCCTATTGGACAACCAACGACCTATATTAACTCCTAATCAAAGGCTCATATCATTTTGACTTAATCTTTATCTTTTTCTGGAAGATACACCCACAATTAGATTAATACCCATTAATATTTTAATTTTCCTAAGTTTAGACTTAGGGACTCCATTAAAAATATTAATTATTTTAATATAATCATCTCTGGGTGGAATTTCCCAAAACGGTTTTTGGGTTCTTTGGAATTCATGTGCCCAAACCTCCCTACAAAATTTGAGGCTTAGAGCACATCCAATGCTACTGAAAATCAAAACTCCCTCTTTTACCGAGGAATGTGCTCTAACAATATACTGTTGTTGCATATTTCTCTGACTCTAAATCATTGTCCTTTGTGTTGCTGATGTCTAACATGTTGTCCACCAACTACTGCGCTATTACTGCAACTATAATTCTACCTTTGACATTTCCACTCCCAATGCTACATCTATACTACAACTCCCTCTCAAATGCTACATTTGGTATATTGCTAGCACTACCATTGCTAACATTTCATCCGTACTGCAACTCAATATCCAAAATGATTGAACTATCTGTTTTTAGTATGATACCATGTGAATGTTGGAACTGTCTACTACTAGACTCTATGTTGAACCTATAAATCTATTGCGTTGCTGCTGACCTCTGCCCTGTGCCATCTACATTGTTGCTAATTCTGCTCTGTGTTGTTCAGACTCTGGCTCTCCTAATCACTATAACTCTCCTCAAAACTCCTTGACACCATCCGACACTAGTCCATCTTGCTACTGCAAGACTAGGCTCTCATAGCAAGGTATTTATTCAAGAGGTGGACTCCTCAAGGATCCTGCCCATCTGTAGCTCTTTCGAACTATAGCTCCAAATCATCCCACCTCCCTCCTGGAGGTATCTCAACTGTCATGGTGAACGCCTCCTCATTGATCTTTGCAGCTGTAACCTTAAGATCGTGCTTCTCATCCTTGTCCTTTATCTTCAAAGGACACTGGGATGCATAGTGACCCATCTTGCCATATCTGAAACACTTCACCTTGGAGACATCCTTCTTTCATCTTTGTTTCCCTTTTTGTCCCTTCGATGCAAGGGATGCATTGTCCTCCTCCTCCTTGGGTTTCGACCCCACTAGTGCTGCTGCTTCCGTCAATTTTGACCCTTACCAAGTCTCTCCTCAACTCCTCTTATTTTAGAGTTGCCCACATCTCATCCCAATTTGGCAATGCTGCTCTACCCAAGATGCTCTAGACAAAGAATTACCACTCATATGAGACAAAATTGAGGGCCAGTCTAACTAACTCTAAATCATGAGGTGTATGCCCCGCAACAAACAACTCATCACATGTTTCCTTTAGTTTCATGAGGAATGGATCCACACACTCTCCCTTCTGCATCTGAGCAGATCTCAGCTTCTGCTCCAAGTACATCTTCTATTGCTCTGAAGATCCCTGATATAACATCACCAAGGTATCCCAAATCTCCTTAGAAGTTGCTCTCCTAGCAATGTGGCACACCACGTGATCCTTGAATCCATCCAGGATCATCCTCTTGGCCTTCACCATATCAGCCTTGTACTTCTTTAGCATATTTGCATCCATAGGTTCAACTACCACACTATCGACGTATGTCTTGAGGGAATGATCATCTAGAAGGAAAGAAATTCTAGCCTTCCAGATGACGTAGTTAGATGCTTAGTCCAACCTATCCTGGTCCCTCAAGGCACTGGTTTCCATCTCCTCCGAAAATTGTCGAACAACTCCCTCTTTCTCCCTACTACGTAGCTTCTAGGCTGGCTTACATACTCCCTTATGGAGCTGGTAAGTATGTTGCTCCTCTGCTACCCAACAAATGAGAAACACTGATTTCCTTGGCAAGAAACAATTGAGGAAGCATTCCCTCACTATGCAATCTGCTTCCTTCTTCCGACAACTTTTCTTCCCAACACTCAGCTTGCAGAAAACTGTGTCCCTCTATCTCCTCATTGAGGCTCTGTGTGGCTCCCTCTGCCTCGGAAAATTCTCGATCTAGCAGTCTTACCTCTCTGTCGACTCACTTAGAGAGAGACAACCTCGAAAATATAGCCCTCCTAGCTAGAATTGTGCAATCCCTTAGGGGATTTGAGTTGTTGCTTGTTGCAACAAGTTGGCCCTTTCTTCAGTGTTAGATCTTCTCTTCTCGTTTCACATCAAACACTCTGATACCATATGAAAATTCCTAGATCTAACAATCTTTGGAATCCTACTGCAACCAACTGAATCTACTTCACCTAGATCATAATTACATTACAAACTTATTTTAGATTTCTTCTCGAAATATTGAAGTAAATTACTTAAGCATCCTACACCAAATTAAATATGATTATGAAACATAGAAATTAAGCAAGGAAATACAAAAACACATATTTGGACAAATGTCCCAGGAAAAACCCAATGCGGAAAAACCAGTGCAACAAATCTGAGGGTTTAATATTATTAAGCATTAGCAAATTCTGAATACATCTCTAAATACCACACATGTTATTCAGTTATAGAGAGAAATATTGGTAGAACCTTTATGAGATTACTTTACACAATCACTGAGAAAAAGTCCCGACTGATTCGGTCACTGGATGAGTTGCCTCTGGTAGGCCCTGCACTGCCTTTACATTGTCCTAGCGTCAAATATCCTAGGCACTATGTCACCCAATAGGGGAATCGATCTATAGCCCAAAGTCACTACTCTCAGCCTCCCGGTCTCACACCCCAGCTTCCGCCTACTGAAACTGACTCTGCTACTAGACTTTTGACTCTCTCTCACCCTTTGTGTTGCATCTATGTGGCCTTGCTAACCTTGTGTCAACCTCTATGTCTAGGCTAGTGGATCACCCTCTACCTCTCTCTGTTGATGATTCTCCAGTTGAGAAAATCTCTCTTTGTGGAAGCTATCCCTTCCCTCAACTGCAAGAAATCTCCTCAATCAAATTTTCCTCTTAGAGAACTTCTCACTTCAGAAAATCGATTTCTTGATCTCTCTTGGTGTACTTTCCAAATGACCCTCAAGCCCCTTCTTATATCTCCATGTTGGACAACCAATGACCTAGATTAACTCCTAATCAAACGATCAAATCGTTTTGACTTGATGTCTGTCTTTTTTTAGAAGATACACCCACAATTAGATTAACACCCATTAATATTTTATTTTTCCTTAGCTTAGACTTAGGAACTCCATTAAAAATATTAATTATTTTAATATAATCGTCTCTGGGTAAACAATTTATGGGTTCTTTGGAATGCATGTGCCCAAGCCTCCCTGCAAAATTTGAGGCTTAAGGCACATTCGATGCTACCCCAAATCAACACCAACACCATGTCCACAACTTTGTATTCCTTTTTAGGTTTCCATCTCTTGTTTTGCTTGTGATTAGACCTTTTAAGGATATGAACTTTTTGAGAAGGAAGTATAGGGGAGGGTTATTCAACATTAGGGATCTTTTAACAAGGCATTAGGCCCAACTTCCACATGAGTAGGATACATGGGTTCTCTATAAAGGGTGAAGGGAGTTCCATCAGATTATAGAATGGTGACATAAGATAAATCCATTTGAAGTTGACCACCCACTGTAGCCCCCCATTTCCTAGACAATAGCAGCCCCATACATCAGGAATATCTATGACTATGATATCCATGTTCATAGCTAATGAAACCTTTAGATCTTTTATGAGGCCTTCAACTTCAATAGATTGGGAGTTGAACCCACAAATAGACTTATACCTTTGGATAGTGCTAAGATTTAGTTGCTTAATGACTTTTAATGGAATAATATTCACGGAAGCCCCAAAATCCACCATACAATTGTGTAATAAGAGATCATTGAGAGCTAAGGTGAGTAATAATGGTTCATGTCCCAGGTTTGAGTTAGAGAGGTGAATATTTTGCATTGTTATGGGTGTGTCCTCTTCCTCAAACCCAAGGGTCTTTGTGGCTTTCCATTGTTGTTGTGGGAATTTCACAATCTCTTTTAAGGGCACTTGTACGGTCATCTTTCCTATAGCAATACCTACAACAATAACAACATCAAAATCAATCTCCTTTCCCTTGGACTTGTGTTTAGGCTCTCCCTTTGGAGGACTCCTTTTAGGATTATCTTTTTTAGGGGGATTATTTTTAGGAGGTTTCTTAGGAGAAGGTTCTATAGGAGGGGACTTGTTTGGTCAATTTAGTGATGTCTAAATTGCAACTTTTAAATGTCAACCCGGGGCTCGTAAGCTGATGAAGTGGGTGTACTGTATGTACTTAGGCAACTATTTCTTAAGCTTTTGTCGTTTTTAACTTTTTAAGTTTGTTTTCAAGTATATCTCTCCTACTGTGATGTGATGGAAATGAAATAAAGCGAGTGAAGTGTGTGAGATTGTGATGAGCTTTTTACAACTTAAAAGTATTCTACAAGCAAGTTTGAATAATAACTGAAATGAAATCAAATTTTAAAGGAAAATAAAGGCATCAAATAAAAGACTAATGACATTGGCCCAGTATCTCTGCTACTGCAAAAAAATGAAGATGAAATCTATGTCAAATAAAACTAAGCAATGTGAAACTAAAGTAACTCTACATAAAAGAAAGACTAGTTACAAATACTTTAACTTCTTCTTAACCTCTTGTCTTTTAACTGAATATATCATGTGAGAGACAATTAAAAATAAGCCAAGCATTTGTGAGTTCTTGAACAACTAAACCAAGCTGTGCTAAGTGATATTTTGGTCCTCAATGAAGATATTAAATTATGGAGAAGGAACCATCAATAGATAAACAACTTGATGTCTAAAAGCAGAAAGTAACTATGCAAATTAACTAAATGATAGTAAGGAAATAAAGGCTGCAAAACAAGGAAGATCAGCAACATAGACAAGATGATCACAAGTGTCACTAGTTGTGAAAAAGAAAAGAAAGAAAACTGTCCCGGGCACGCCTAAGAAACCTGCATAACACACTGATCAGTCATGGAAAAGTGCAGAAATATAAACAAGCAGAATTCGAAATGTATATACAGCTAACAAAACACAGCAATCAAAGGCATTATATACATAAAATGAAAGAAAGAAACGCAGGAAATTAAAAGTATTGTACAGGCCTTTAGTAAACAGGGGCCCTCTGCCTACTCTAGCCGGTTCAAAGATCAATTACACGCTTGAAGGGAAAAACAGTCTTCTCATATATTATGCATGAAACAGAAAATACAGTGGGAGTTCAAAATTACATTACATATCAGCAGCTAACAACTAACTATCCAGCGTTCAAAGACGCTTTATTTATAACTGAGGAAAGCGAACTAACTTAACAAAACTAAGCTATTCGAGCAGCTGTGCAAAAACACGTAGTCTTGCTGCGTCCTTGGATTTAGGCAACGGTCGTCGTGGGCATTCAATCCATTGTTGGATTTATGTTTCCCACTATATTCATGACTGAGGACGATGCCACCTATTCTTCACGTGCTCTAAAATAGAACACGCAGAGCCGTGCCACCGCCAATGACCTCTGTTGACCGTAGTTGCCTCCTCGTTGACCACGGGTTTTGATGACTGGTTTGGGTGAGCTGGAAGGACACACACCATGTCCTTGGTCCCACGAACTTTCCCATGTGGCTCTTCTTCCCGGAGGACACTTGGAACATATCACTTAATAAAACAGCTACAGAATCCTGGGTTGGCTGCAGAAACCGGGATCAGTGCGGAAACCCTGTGTGAGCTGCGGAAACGCAACACTTTGAACCAAAATTCTAAACCAAACACAGCCATTAGCATAATTAGCAAACCATGTAAAAAGTCCTAAAATACAATGATTTGAGCAATTTGATGGAGGGAATGAGTGGCAAAAGAAGGAAATGAATAGGAAAAGGAGGTTGAGAGGATGTATAAAGAAAGTGTAGGTTTGAGGCTCAACATACCCCCACTGTGAAGGTGTTGCATGTCCTCATGCAACCAAAACTTTGTCATTGTTTTTCAATCCATGTGCTCAGAAGCTTCTGCCAAAACATCTAGCCTTCTTCTCTTTCTTCTTGCTGCCAAAATAGTCCTTGGTTTCTTGACTAAACACCTGAACCTCAAATTGATCAATGCCCTGCTTAGTTTCTTACATTTCCCTTTCAATTTTCTGTTCTTCTTCTGCCAGAGTCCTAAGTGAAGCATTGTATTTTCATGGACCATTTTGTCCACTTTGCTTTGTTCTTTCAATGCTTCGTTTTCTTGTTTAATATGCCGGTTCAGGACTTCTAGTTCAAACACCTCCTGTTTTAAAGATTGGACCTGTTCATTAAGAGGCAATGTAGTGCTTGAACCTGCCACTGATTGCTCCAAGGCCTCCAAATAATCATATACCTCCTGCTGGTCAGGGTTAATCTCAAGTGTTCTTCTTGGGCTATGTTCAAAATCAATTTCTGTTTGAGGTTCTGTCTGAAAGGGACTCTCTTCGCGTGGAGGAGTGGACTCAAGGTCAAGCTGAGCTGGAGCCTTTTCAGGTGTACCTTCTCCCAAATCAATGAAATGTGACTGTTTTTCTTTAGTCACACTCATTTTTCCTTTAAGTCTACTGCTTCTTCTCACTTGTACACTAGTGCTCTTTTGTTGGGCACTCTGTTTTTCTTTTTGTTTCTTCTTTGAGAGGGCAGCAGCTTGTAGTTGTGCTAGTCTATCAGCCAAGGTTTGGGAGTCTTCTTCTATTGAAGGTTCAGGTGATGGAGATGATTCATGAACAATTGTTTTCCCTTTATCCTTTTTCTATTTCTTGGTTTTATCTCTCTCTTCCTCTTCTTCTTGAGTGGTTTCCTGAGTTTCTACAATAGGAGGATCCTTGGCTGCAACATCTCTTTTCGTTCTCCTACTTCCTTTTGGGATTCTAGGAGAACTACTGGTGGAAGCTTAAGTTACTTCTTGGAAATGATTCCTGACCAAAAAAATTTCCCATGTATCCTTGTTATTTTTCAATTGGTCCTCTATGAGAATTCTAATGAGGCCGTGATGATACAAGTGGGGTTCAATATGGCCTACATTCTTTTGGACAGTGGAACTCATTTTCTTTAGGCTTCTTAATAGAAAGTAGGGTAAATTGATGGCATGTCCTTCCATGAAGTTCATCATAATTCTTGCATGGTACATATACATGGTACCAATGCGGCCCTCACATGTAATAAACTTTTGAACAAGTAATAATAATGCAGTCCATTCTTCCTTAATTACATGTACAGGAATCCCTTTATTAAATATTGAAGTGTCCATACCTGGGTTCTTGAGCATGTTCTTCCATCCCTGATATTCCATCCCTCTGTTTTTAAACCATCTGTCTCCCACCTGAGGTAGACTGGTTGTTGTTGCTATGGTATTCTCTATTATTGTAAATTTCAGGTCCCCTACTTCCACGGTGTTCCCATTGAAGGATCGAGCAAATGCCTTCGTTACCTCCTTATCATATCCTCTGAACTTTTGAATGAACTTCAACCATTTTTCTTTCTTCAATGCTTCCTTCGTTTGAGGATACCCTTCTAAATATTTTGGACCTTCGGGTTAAGCTCTAAGCAGATTCCCCATCTTCGGCTCTCAACTTTGGCTGAAGCTTCAACTGTGTATGGATGCTCGAGGAGGATGCTCACGGGAAAAACAGGTGGATTACGGCTGTAAGTGGAGTAGCCACAATGGAAAGTGTATTGCAGACTGTAAGTGGGGTTTGAAACAGAGCTGTGGAATTTGCAGCGGAAATGGGAGTGAAAATGGTGTGAGTATGAGGGAGTAGAACACAAGAAATGAGTTCAATACGTGCGGAAATGGAGTGATAAGTGGATGGAATAACGGCCGAATCCTTTAGAGCCGGGTGGCTTACACACACGTATCAGTATTGGCTACGGAAATCATGGTGTAGAAGAGACGTAGTGTAATAGGTCACTCTTTCATACGGCCAATAAATGAAATCGTAGTCCATTTCGAATTTGGATTATGAGTGATTATGGGACCATTAGAAGGGTATGAGGTGGATGAAAGTATTGTCGTGGAGGAGAAGTGGGATGATCTTTGTCGAATCATTGCATTTAGTGGCTCTTCCACGATTTAATAACTATGCATAAAATGACATTAAATTGTTGTTTGGAAAAGATTTTGATCATACCTTCATGAGTTTGCCATTTGTTGATTAAGGTTGCTGATCCATTATTGCTTTTTGATCCTGCAGGTGCCTCATATCCTTGCTGCCTTTGGTGATGATGGTGTTAACCTTTGACTGAGATTTTCCTTTGAAAACAGAGTGTTGCTAGCTGTAGAGACAGAATCATTCCTGGCTGCGAAAACTGGTGCGAGCTGCGGAAACAGTTTCCAGCTGCGGAAACTAAGACATCTCCCTTTTAACTGCACAAAGTTAGTTAGGAAAAGACTAACTGAATGGAAATAGTCCTGAAAAGGATTTTTTTATTGATGGTATGAGATGGAGTGAATGGAGTGAAGTGAAAAGAAAGAAATGGAATGAAGTGAAATGAAAGATGAAGTGAAGTGAGATGGAATGAAGATGGAGTGAGGATGGAAAGAGAGAGAGATTTTTTTTTTGGAAAATATAGAGTGTCAGGTGTCCCTGATTTTCACTCCATATTTTTTGTATAAGACCGCCAATCTGAGATTGGTTTTCAGGCTTATACACATTTTTATTTTATTTTATTTTATTTAATTAAGAAAGAAACAAGATTAGGCTGATGGAGGAGAAGAATTCTTCTCCACTAGCCTCATTGCAGAATGTTCTTGAAATATTTTGACAAAGTCCTCTTTTGAGAGTGGCTTATGATAAATTTTCAATCGGTGGCCATTCAATATGAGAGGAGTTTGAAACTCATCAATAGTCTTGATTCGAACTGCTCCAGTGTTAAAGACTTCATCAATCTCATATGGCCTAAGCCAATGAGTTTGAAATTTCCCTTTGAAGTCTTTAAACTTTGAATCAAACAGTAACGCCCAATCTCCCTTTTGAAACTTATTCTCTTTGATATATCGGTCATGCCACTTAGTTCTTTGGTGCTGAACTAGATCGGTCGTTAATATTGCATCTTGTCTCATTTCATCTAGCTCATTTAGCTGCTCCATTCTGTGCTTTTGGCTTCTGATAGACTCATCCCCAGCTGAACTGCCATCTTGAAGCTCTTGATTTGAAATTCAATGGGGAGCAAGACTTAAACAAGTTCATAGGGAGAATGTCTTGTTGTGTTCCTCCATATAGTTCTATAGCCCCATAAGGTTTCAGGAAGCCTTTCTGCCCAATCTCTTCTGTGGAGATGAATAGTTTTGGTGAGGATACTCTCAAGAACTTTGTTTGTAGATTCCACTTAACCATTTTCTTGCGGATGGTATGGAGTAGATTTTCTATGATTGATTTTGTATTCCTCCATCAACTTCTCCATTAATTTAGATGTAAATTGACTTTCCTGATCTGTCACAATTTCTCTTGGGACACCAAAACGAGTAAAAATATCCTCAAAAAGAAATTGAATAACTGAATTTTCAGTGGCAGAAGGCAATGCCTTGGCTTCTACCCATTTAGTAACATAATCAGTGCAAACCAATATATACTTCTTTTGTTTAGATGGTGGATTAATTGGCCCAACGAAATCTAAAGCCCATTTCTCAAAGCGTTCAATGAGTACTCGTGGCTGTAATGGCATTTCATTTGAAAGAGTTGGTCTCTCGACTCCTTGGCAGCTGTCACATCTTCTGTCATATTGTTTTCCATTTTTAAAGAGAGAAGGCCAATAATATCCTAAAGAATGGATTTTATAGGCCGTCCTCTTGTCATCAAAGTGTCCACCGCATGGTTCATCATGACATGCCTTAAGGATGTCAAGCATTTCATCTTCCCGAACACATCTTCTGATCACACCATCTAGCTCTGTTTTGAACAATTCATTAGAAATCCATGAATACTTTGAGCTCTCTTGAATGATTTTCCTTTTCTCATTAGGAAATAAGTGTGGAGGTAGCTTCCCTATAACCAAATATTAGTAATATCTGCATACCAAGGAGTTTTAGTAGTTATTGCAAAGAGATATTCATCTGGAAACTTATCCTCTACGGGAGAATCTTCGTTAGTATTTTGGATTCTAGACAAAAAATCAACTACTGTATTTTGTTTCCCTGGTCTATCTAACACAGTAATATTGAATTCTTGTAAAAGTAAAAGCCATCTTGTGACTCTGCCATTGGTAACAGGTTTGTTCATGAGATATCTAATGGCAGAATGATCATTATGGACAAAAGTTTCATAGCCTGTTATATAGTGTCTAAACTTGTTAATTGCATGAACAATGGCTAAGAACTCTTTTTCAGTTACAGTATAATTTAACTCAGTGGGAGTCAAATTTTTACTGGTGTAATAAATGGCATAAGGAACTAAATCCTTTTGACCCAACACAACTCCAAGGGCTGTATCTGAAGCATCTGTGGAAATATGGAAAGGAAGTTTCCAATTTGGCCCTCTCAAAATGGGTGCTTCAGATATTCTAGTTTTTAAAGTTTCAAATGCAGATTGACAATCAAGATCCCATTTGAATTCACAGTCTTTTGTGAGTAATTTAAAGAGAGGAGATGCTATTTTGGTGAAGTTTTCAATAAATTTTCTATAATAGCCAGTAAACCCAAGAAAACTTCTAACATCTTTTTGACAATTTGGAATAGGCAGCTTGGAGATGACTTCAACTTCTAACATCTTTTTGACAATTTGGAATAGGCAGCTTGGGGATGACTTCAACTTTTGATCTATCAACCTTAATTCCATCTCCTGAAATATGATGTCCTAAAACAATCCCTTCAGTAAACATCATAAAACATTCCTCATGACTTAATGAAAGGTTTGTCTCCTTACACCTGATAAGAACCTTTTCCAAATTCTCTAATGCCTCTTCAAATGAATCACCATAAACTGTAAAATCATCCATGTAAACCTCTACACAATCATGAATTAGATCAGAAAAGATTCCTAGTACTGCCCTTTGGAATGTTACGGGTGCATTACATAATCCAAAAGGAAGTACTCGGTAGGTGAAAGTTCCCCATGGACAAGTAAATGTGGTCTTGTCTTGATATTCAGGTGCTACCTGAATTTGATTGTAACCACTAAAACCATACAAAAATGAGAAATACTTTTTGCCTGCTAGAGTATCTAGTACTTGATCAATAAAGGGTAAAGGAAAGTGATCCTTCAAGGTTTCTTTGTTCAATTCTTTGTAATCAATGCAAACCCTCCATTTACCATTCTTTTTAGGTACTATAACCAAAGGGGAAACCCACCGACTATCTGAAATAGGGTAAATGAAGTTTACATTAAGTAACTTTTGGAGCTCTTCTTTCACTATCTCCCTAAGGTTTGGATTCATCCTTCTTTGAGGTTGTCTGATTGGTCTACTGTTTTCCTCAATGTAGATGTGATGAATGCAGGTCTTAGGATCAATACCTTTCATATCGGTATACTCCCATGCAAATGCAGTGGAATGTTTTTGCAAGATTCTGGTTAGCTCCTCCTGTTGTGATTTTTCCAAGTTTTTGTTGATATTTAATGTTTTTCCTGGAAAGATCTCAATGGCAGAACTACCAAACTCTTCCATAGAGAAAAGAGACATTTGTCTAGATGATAGACACTCTATGTCAGAATCCAACTGAAATTGTGTGGATTCATATTCTGAAGATGGTTCAAAATTTTCTAATGTGTTCAGAATTTGACTATCTTCACTAATCTCAGAAATGGTAAAGACAGGTTGTATAGTATCTTCATCATCAACCCACTCATTATCTCCTATTTTTGTGATTGCTTTTGCTGGAGGAAACAGATTGAACTTCTTTTTCGAATTACCATCATAAATGTACATATCCCCAGACCTACAACTTATGAAACCATCAATTGTGGCTAGCCAAGGTCTTCCTAAACTGAGAGGATGTCCACCTAAATTACTCTTGGGGGTTAAAATCATGAAATCCACTGGATATTCCCAAGAGTCTAAGGAGACTGAAATGTCTTCTAATACACCATTTGGTTTAATAATTGAGCGATCTACAAGTTGCAATAAAGTAGGTGTAAAAAGAAGATTAGGAAGTTTTAGCTATTCCATAGTCTGCCTACTCATAATGTTAATAGCAGCCCCTAAATCAATCAAAGGTTTGGAATTTCTACCCCATTGATAGTTGTTTTAACAATTGGACTACCAGTGTCTACATACTTCTGCATGGTAACTTTTCCCATCATGATATCTGCAATTTTTCCTACCAGGTGGATTTTTCTGGTATTCCTTGGTTTCCTTCCTGGTCTTTTAAGACTTAACTCCTTTATTGTCTTTGCTAGAATAGGGATTTCTTTAATGGCTTGTAACAAGGGAATCTTGATACAGACATTCTTCAATTCATCTAGAAAGTCATAGTCAGGCAACAAGATTTGTTTTTCCACTCCTTTGTCAATTTGTAACCATTCAAGAAAAGGAGGTGTGAATGAAGATGCAGGTCGCTAACCTATAGGAGTTGTGGGGGTTAACTCTTTTTCTTTTCCTTTTTGAGTGCTTGGGTTTTGAAGAGATGCTTCAGAACCCTTATTGGCTACAAGAGAATATTCCTCAGAAATGCCTTGTTTTTGAACATCTATAGAAGGTTTATCTAGAACTCTACCCAATCTAAGTTGTACATCATTAAGAGGAGCAATCATATAGGCAGGAAATTGAAATTGTAGACCTTCCATCATGAAAGCATTTTGAGGGTTTTTATTATTGGGGTTCGGCAATGGCTGAGAAGGAAGTTGATTTGACTTTTTTTGAAGCAAGAGTTGGGAATTTGAATTTTGTTGAGAGGGTTGTTGTTGTTGTGGAATTGGCAATGATAGTTGTGGATTTTGATTTGGAAATTGTGGAACTTTTTGATTTTGAAAAGATGGAGGATATTGGTAAAATTGAGCAAATCTCCCATAAGGATTTTTCATTCCTTGCATCCATGCTTGAAAAGGATTTTGAGTTTGGGACCAAGGTTTTTGCCAAGGATTCCAATTTGGTGGAGGTTGAAAATTCATAGAGTTGTTAAACCCTTGATTTTGTTGCCGCTGCCAAGGTCTCCTTGCAACAAAACAGAGAGACTCAATGGTACTTGTATCTTCCTGAAAGACAGCTTTGAGGCCAGGGATTGAAGGAAAATCCTTGGTTTCATGATTCTCTGAACAGATTACACATGTTTCTACAACCTTTGCCTCCAAGGGACATTCCCTTAGAGCATGTTTCTTTCTACATTTCGGGCAAAAGATAGCTAAAGCTTCAGCTTCTGCTTGCTGTTTATTATGGATCTTAAGAGTGTCTAGTTGCTCACTAAGACTTCCAAAGATATCAGTTTTTAATTCATCAAGCATGTTGCCAATCTCAGCCCTACTTACCAATCCAGTTGTAGATTTGTTTGCTCTGAGGAGAGAAGGATCTCTAGGCCCTTTTTGAGTTTTAGATTTCCCCCGTGAGAAATGAACACATAGCTCTCCTATATCATGAAGTGGAAGTTGAGATATGTCTCCTTTTCCCATCATGTTCAAAATATCTATCCATTCATCTCTAATGGCTTTTAATAGAAGGGCTTTCAAAGTTTCCTCATCTAAGTTACTCATTTTTGCTCTTTTCAGGTTATATTGAAAATTTTCAAGTAAATCCTCCAAATTTTCATCTTCCTTTTGCACCATCTTGAATACCTCATCCTTGTGATTGGTGGGCATACAATAGTCCAGGTACCTATCCAAAAATGTTTGTTTCATATCATTCCAAGACTAATGGATTGAGTGAGTAATCCCATGAACCATTTCAATGCTGCCCCTTTCAATGTTGAAGGGAACAGTTTGAGTTTTTGAGCGTCTTCCATATAATCATAAGTTCGACATACGACCTCAAACTCAAATAGAAATGCCTCAGGGTCCTCATTTCTTGACCCATGAAAGTTTGGGAGGATGGATGGCGAAATGTTTTTCATTGTGGCTCGGAGTCGTCATCATCGACTATGGGAAATCCAAATGAATCATCTCCATTCCTATTTCCTCCATTGTTACCTCTACCTCCTCCATTATTTCCTCCTCCTCCTCTACCTCTACCTCTACCTCCTCCAAGTCCAGTTTCTCTTTCTTCTGCCATGGTAGTTTCTACAGAGACCTCAAAGTTCTCTAGTTCCTCTACCAAGGGTGAATGAGGAAGAATTTCTCCTTCTTCTTCAGGTGATTCTATTTCTTCAATTACAATTTGTCCCCTTATGGAAGAAAAGAAAGAATCTCCTTCGGATTCAATAGGTGGTATGGGAGAGTCTACTACTGCCTCTTGGAATCCAAGAATCCTAGAGCTAGGTGTATGAGTTGGAGATGATGAAGGTGTCTCTTGCCTATTTCTTGAAGTGGATGGAGTTGTGAAAATCAAACTTCTAGCTCTAGCTAAAAACCTTCCCCTAGAATCTCTTGCTCTATGCATATCATTTTTATTTTTCCTTCAAGTTAGGGTAATAATTATTTTTCTGATCTTCCAGGTCACTCTAGGTGCAAGAAGAGAGCATACTCAAGGAACTATTAAACCAATAACTTTCTCTTTCTGATCCTCCAGATCACTCTAGGTGCAAGAGGAGAGCATACTTTGAGAGGTTATTAATTTTCCTTTCTTGAAATTTTCTTGTTTTTATCCTTTTTTTAGAATTGGCTACCCAATTTTCACTTCCCCGGAACGACGCCAAAATTTTTGGTCAATTTAGTGTTGTCTAAATTGCTATCATAAATTGTCAACTCGGGGCTCGTAAGTTGATGAAGTGAAGTGTACAATATATACTTAAGCAGCCTTTCCTA
Organism: Pinus taeda; assembly: GCA_000404065.3. Taxonomy (NCBI): domain Eukaryota; kingdom Viridiplantae; phylum Streptophyta; class Pinopsida; order Pinales; family Pinaceae; genus Pinus; species Pinus taeda. The sequence goes on along the minus strand of APFE030301031.1, from coordinate 54,641 downwards.
GTTCTTTTTGTCATTTTTAGTTTATGTCTGACTTATCTTCCTAATGTGATGTGATGAAATTATAAACAAGTGAGTGAATGTGTGTGCATGTGGTGATTTCTAAAATGCTTCTTAGATTTAAAAGAAAAAACTTGAACAATAACTTGAAATGGGATTAAAGCTTTGAATGAAAGTAAAGCATCAAACAAAAAGACCAATGGCACTAGTCCAATACCTTTACTGCTTATAAGAATGAAAATGACATCTATATTAACTCAACTGAAAGCAAGAACACTACTCTAACTTTTCTATTGAATCTAAAGCAATGCAAAAATTAAATGACAAATCACACTACTTAATTCTCTCTTAACATTCTTCCTTTAGCTAAATTGATCATGTGAAAAGAGTTAGGAGTGAATTAGTAATATGAGTCTAAAACTAAATAAACCAAGCTGCAATTAAATGATGTTTTGGTCCCATAAAAGTTAGTGAATTATGATAAACAGAACCATTAAGAGATTAGCAACTTGACAAAACTTGATAAAGTAAACTAAGTAAGGAACTAATGAAGCAAGGAAACTAATAAAAATAAGAGCAAAAGTCAGAAGTTTAGATAAGACAACTTCAGATGCCACTAGTGTTAAAAAGAAGTAAAAGCACACTGTCTCGGGCTCCTAATCAAAGCTGTAAAAACACACTGATCAGTCATGAAAAGTACAGAAATGTAAAGCAGCATAATTCAAAACTGTACATTAATATACGTGATCAATTAAAGAAAAAGAAATGCAGGAAAGTAAATTCAAAGGCTAATGTACAATGGTTGTAGCAGACAGGGGCCCTCCATCCACTTCAACCAAGTAAAAGATCAGCTACGCAGATAGAAACATAACTGTCTTCTTTGAATTAAATCAACTCATAATAAAACACAGTGGAGAGCGTAAACGCTTTATAAAGAGTCTTTAAACAAAGTCTTACAGCAACAAAAGATGAACTTTCAAAAGCTAAGCTAATCAGCATGTAGAAACGCTTTATTTATAGCAAGAACATCAACTGTCCTGTGCGTAAACTAAGCTAACTAACAGCTAGGAAAAAGACACGTTCAGCAGCACCGTGCACGGATCTAGGGAATGGTCATCATGGTTTAATAAATCCGATGTTGGATTCTTGTCCCCTGCAGTCTTCGTGGCTGAAGAAGAGGCCAGCTGTGACTTACGTGCTCCAACTGAACACGCAGAGTCGTGCCACCGTTTGCATCCTTGCCGTTTGACTAGAGCTACCTCCACGTTGACCAGGGGTGTAGACGGCCAGTTTGGCTGAGCTGACAGCACACGCACCATGTACATGGTCATACAAACTTGCCCATGTGGCTCTTTTCTCTGAAGGACACCTGGATCATAGCAAACAAGAAAATGGCTGCGGAATCTGGGATTAGCTGCGGAATCAGAGACCGGCTGCGGAAATCCTGTATTAGCTGCAGAAGTGCAGCACTTGAACCAAAAATCTAAACCAACAGTCAATCATTAGCACAATTAGAAAATCATGTTAAAAAGTCCTATAATGCAATGAATTGAACAAGTTGATGAAGGAAATGATGACAAAAGAAGGAAATGAGTAGGAAAAGGCTGTTGGGAGGATGGGTAAATGAGTGCAGTTTTGAGGCTCAACAAGGTGCTCCTCATTTTCTAAGAGTGTCTATTGGGTTCCATCATGGGATATATGAGGTTATTTTAGCACATGCGAATTATGATAGGTCAGGAATTACTGGGAAATGTGATGACACAACCATATGCTTGGAAATGAGCATTATAATAGCTTATATAATGGAGAGAAATGGATGAGAGAGTTGTTTGATAGCTAGGAAGAGAAAAGGCTAGGCAATATCATCCATAAAGTAAACAAATAAAACAAAATAAAAGGTTGAGTTGGAATAAACTGACCCATATGTGACCTTAGTTGATTGAAACTTGACACTAATGAGGAGTGAGGAAGGTTTTTTTCCAATCTATGCTTTTAATCTCATAAAAGGAAGAACAAACTAAGTACTATGAGGAACGAGAATGACATGGGGCCTTCATAAAGTTTTTCTCTTGAGTTTGGGTGTGAAATATAAGTAATGAATGCCTCTTATTGTTTAATTTCACTATCACTTAAGCCAATAATACACCTTTAAAAGATGAGATCCAGTGCGATATGTATGAGAAGGGTATAAGACAAAGAGTGTATCACTAGGATAACCATCATCCTAATGATACAATGATGAGATGACCATTAACATCATTATGTGATGGTGACATGAGCTTCATATTGCCAATATAACACTGAGATAAAGACGTATTGAGGAGTAAATGTTAAATTAAGTGAATTTAAGGGAGTGATGTTACTGAGATAACCTAGTACGAGATAATATATTGATGAGAGCACCAGTATTGCAGCAAGGATGCTACAACTCGGGCTACGAACTTTACTTTATCAACCCAAGGTTCGTACAAACTTGGAGGTGACAGTGCTGTATACACAAGAAGATGCGATGGGTCCGCTCTTTGTCACTGCTAAGATGGTGATAGACCACTATGGGTTTTCAAACGAGTCTTCTATTGATTTAGAAGAAGCTTGATTACCAATGAGAAAAAAGGGAAATTTACACTAAATGAAATATTGCCTAGAGTAGTAAGGAAAAGACTGAAATCAAATGCTTAAACACACCATTCATCTAACTACTGCTAAGAGGCTTTGGTTTAAAAGAATGCTAAGTTAACATGTGTGTAACCCTACTGTCCTAGGCATGCAATTTGAAATAACCAAACATTCTACTGTTGTGCATGTAAATGAACGTAGTAACTCTTTTTCCTTTTTGTCTTTTTTTTTGTGTGAAAATGGAAATGCTAATTTCCCTTGGTGATGTCGTAGGTGGATTATGGATGATGGTGAATGGTCAGATGGCTTGGGAGGAAAGTAGGGGTCTTATCCTATCTTCCAATATGCTTTTTCCACAATTCAACCTCAAAATAGGCCACTACAAGTCGACCTACAGGATGTCCTAATGCCTCCTACAAGATGTCCTAATGCTAGGATCCCCTATATTCCTACAGGATCTAGCTGAGAGAAAGAGGAGGGATTTGGAAGGTGATGTAGGGCTCAGGGAAGGTGAATGGTGGGAGAAATGAGGCAAGGAAGTGGATAAGACTCCTTCAGAGCTCAAAACAGAGTTTGTGAGATGGTTGGATTTGCTCAACAAGCTTGGAGAAACGTTCTTATGTAATGATGAATTTGGTGAGGGATTTAGTGGAAAAAAGTGATGACCATGGATGAATGAGGATATGATGGCGTTGCTGGTCATGAAATATCTCTGCACTGCTGAAACTCCTGCACTACATTGATCACTGACATTTATCCATGAACCATGTTAAACAAGAAAGCTTTTCAATTAACTAAAGAAAAACATATTTTTATTATCTAGTTGCCTATTTTGTGCATGGGAAAAATTGCAGAATAATGTGAAACCTTTATGAGATATACTGTAAGGCTGAAGATATCATAAATGACAATTAAATCCTATCCTTCAAAACTAGTAAAATGTTGGCCTAAGTAACAGAAAACCCTAAATTCCATGAGAAATCAGAATTCTATTTTTTTTGCGGCTGCATAGGAGTTATTTCCTCAAACCATGGTCCCTGAAGGGAGGAGTGAGGTAAAATCCACCTACTAACAACTTTTTTATATTCCTTTATCTTCCTAAGATACTGCTAAAGCAATGCACAAATGGAAGCAAACTAATCAAATCCAAAACTACTTGCAATGAAATAAATCTAAAGACAATTCAACAATTAATCTATGAAATGAACTAAGCATACAAATACAAGAAGAGGAGCCTTTGCTGCTAGGGTTGGGCCCTAACCCAAGAGCTTCATCCCTCTAAGTCAACTCAGTGCTGTATCATGGAAATGATCATTCTCATTATCATATCAGAAAATTACATAACAATGTCTTCCACAAGTCTTGAACTCGAAAAATGCTTAGTGCTTTTACATCAAAAATTCGAATCCTAATGAGAATCTGGGCCTCCTTATTTATACAACTGAAGTCTCCAATGAATTCCTTAAATCTAAGGAGGTTCAGCTGCCAAACTCAAGATGAACTAGCTCTTTAACTGTCACTGGCTCACTGCCTTTTGATCTTCATGACTCGGCTGCTTGCAACTCTGAGCTAGTGTGATTTGATGGAGGAATATTCAAATGAGTGAGGAGTAAATGAGGAGGATCTATCTCCTACAATCTCTCCTCCTTGTCTCATTTTAGTTTCCGCCCTTAATTAGCCAAAATTGCCACGATGTTCTCTCAGAAACTTGCAATTAATGCACATTAGTCCACTAGGCATAACATCTCAATTTTACTCATCTCATTAAGAAAAATATAATCAAAATATGTAAAGAATTATGAGAAGAGTTGATTTAAATAAGATTGGAGGTGTTTTAAGGTCCATATAGTTACCCAATGATGAGGCTCATCATTACCCCCATACTGGAAGTCTTGCTCATCCTCTGAGCAACTCAATCTATATCCATGTCCTTCATTTCTCTAGTGGCTTCCCTGACATCCCATGCTTCTGCTGTAGTTTCCTCTTCCTGTGAATAGAATCCTGCCTTCCTCTCTATCTCAGCCCACCGCTTTCTTTCTTCCTCTTTCTTCCTTCCTTCCAAAATTCCTAGGAGCAGTCGTGGATTGAGCCTCAAGCCAATCCAATTGACTTTGAGTCATTGGATAACTTGCTTGTACATGGGTGTTCTATTTAGTGCCTCTCTCATTCTTCGAGGAGAATGGTACTCTCTGATTTTCAGGCTGTAGGGAAAAGTGTTCCATCTTCTTTAGCAAGCTTACATGTTGTCATCCCCTAACAACCTGAACATGTCCTCAAAGTGTGTGACTGCTTGCTCTTGGGAAGCAAGGTACCTAGGTGCAAGTTTAGGGTCATTTGCAATTATGTTGTGGGTGTTGATGACAACCATTGGATTTGATTGCTCAGCTCTTATCATGAGGGGCTATGTCTCTTCTCTTGCCATTACTTTCTTCATCTCTGCAACTCTTTCCTCCTCATGATTCATCGATGATGCCAAGGCCATCAATTGCAAGTCCCCTAGTTTTGAATTTGGGTCCCACACATTTAGATCTGTCAAGACCAAGTTGTGTAGGTAAAAATCAGACATTTCCTCCAAGGTGCTTTGATAAAAAAGATCAATGAATTGTATGTAGTCTTGGAAGGGCATAATGCCTCTCTGTGCTAAAGTCTTAATTTGGAACTGTAGCCAATTTTCCTTAAGATACAATGCATAGGACTTTGCTGGCATCCTGCACTAGATTTCCTCTAAGAATAAACTGGCCATGGGAGCCAATTGAATTTCTCTCTCTTGTAACTGTCCCCTTAGCCATGAATTCTCTGCTTCCAACTGAGCTTTCATCATTTCCTCTCTATCCCTTATGCTGCTTAGTTCTCTGCCCATATCCTTTACTTTCTCGTCCATGTGGCCTATATCCTCCACTCCTTTAGATTTGGGAATTTTCATCCACCTATGTGTTCTTGCCCTTTATTTTTCAAGCTCAAAGAATAAGGGGATGGAAAATTTCTTTGGAATGATCCTACCCCCTTTAATGAACCTATAGTAAGAGTCAAGGTTAGGTTGAGGACTAGGTTCCCTCACTTCTGGATCTTCCTTTTTTGTTTCTTGCTGAATGATCCCTTCTTGGTCCATTTTCTGGGTTTCCTGTAGGTTTAGCCGAGTTTCTTGTAGGATGGCCTCTGCTTCCTGTAGGTCATTTTGTGTCTCCTGTAGGGGACCTTTTACTTTGGATGAGGTAGACCTGGTGACAGACCTTCTAACTTAAGTGATGGGAGATTTGGGAGAGGCTTAACCTGATGATCTTTCTCCTTGATTTTTCACAAGAGGAGTTATCTTTTCTTGCTGCTTTGGTGAGTCTTCACTGACAATAGGAAATTTGGTGTGTGTTTGAGGTTTTCCTTGCTCGATCCTTGTACTTTTTCTTGTCCTAAAGTATAATGGGGTTTGTCTCTGTATCTTCCATCTTTGCTTGATAGGTGTACTTAGGGCAGTAAGAGCAGTTGCTGCCTCTTTCTCAGTGGGTTTTGGAGATACCCTTGGTGATTCTTCCCCCATTTTGCCTTGAATTGTAGACCTTCATTCTTCCTTGCCCTTTGTTTCCTCTTTTCCATTCTCCTTCTCATCCTTGTCTTTCTCTTCTTCTTCTCCTTCCAGTTCCCCACTTCGTTCATCAATTTATTCTTTTGCATCTTCTTCTGTCTCTTCATCACTTTCCTCCTTGTTTTATTCCTCTTCTTCCTCCTCTGTTTCCTCTTCATCCATCTCACTAGAAGTGGGGCTTTTGTCATATTCAAGAGCTTTTATTTCTCCCTCTACCTCCATGTCTCTGAAATTTGTCCATGTAATAGGGAGTCTTAGGTTTTGGAGGGCATCTTCTAGGATAAGTTTGATTAACCCATGATGGGATAGCTGTTTATGTTTTCCTCCGTGCACCTTGATGCTAATATCTATCACTAATTGAAGAAGAAAGTAGGGTATTCGTAGCCTATTTTGAGGAGGTGTGTTTGCTCCAAACCTTAGTTCTTGGAGAAGCCTGAAATGGTATCCATATACCACACTGTATCTTCCTTCACATGATATATACTTAATGAGGTGGTAGCTAATTTCATTCCAAGGGTATGGTAGGATTTCTCTCCTAACCCCATTTTTTTCCTCCATTACCTCCTCTCCTTCCAAAAATAATTTCTTCTTTGCAAGTTGGCTATTACCCTTATCTTCCTTTCTCCAAGGCAACCCTAAAGAAAGTGTGGTGATTATGCCTATGACTTTAGGGGCGATTTCTATCTAGAGGCCTTTCACCACAGTAGTGGCATTGGTCCTAGTTAGTAGTATGAGTGAGAGAGAAAAGTCTCTGGCCACCTCATCATCATATCCCCTCATTGTTTCAAAGAAACCGATCCAATTGTTCCTTGTGAAGATCTCTACTACAAGAGGGTGCTGATGAATTCTCATTATGTTTGAGGGTTCCCTCTTATTAAATCCCCCTGTCATTTTTCCTCTGATGATTATGGAGGCTTGCATGTGTCTAATTCCAAATTCTAGTGGGTGAGATATTTTAAATGTCAATTCTATATATAATTCCCCTAGACTACAATCTCCTTAACCAAATGGAAGGTTTTTCTATATATATATATATATATATATTAACTTGGAAAATGTGGGAAGGTATAGCTCCTACCTCATGGTTCGTGCTTGATGAAGCCAACCTTTGATTTTTCCTCTCTAAATGTCCACTGCCAATCCTGTAGATGATTGCTCCGTATCATTTAGGTTCTCCGCTAGGATCCTGTAGGTTTTCCTATAGGATCCTGTAGGTGTTCCTACGTTGAAAAACTGCTCATTGTCTTTCCTGTAGACACTGCTTCAAGAGCCGAGAGCAACCTTGCGTTGATGTATCCTTGAGATTGCGAATGCCCTCCTATGCATGAGAAATTTCTTCATATGGGTGATCGTGTGGGATGGTGTGCTAGCGACCGAAGTATGAGCACCCACTTTTGGACTGTTGGTCTCGCTACCACTTTATCATTCCTCCTTACTTCATAATCATCTCCCACTTAGGTCTTCCATAACTTAACCAATGTTGGCCTCATCTCCTTTTTCTCCTGATTTGACTTTTGTTTTTTGAAAACAACTAGTATGCCTCTAAGAGGTTTTCATCCTAGCTACTTGCTCTGGGTGCCTCAAAATAGGTTTTCACCCAGAGATCTTTTTATCCTTTTTTTCTTTTTTCTTTTTTGACACCATTGGGCTGCCTCAAGAGGTTTTCAACCCAACAATAGGACTTAGGTGCCTCAAGGAGGTTTTCATATGAGTTTTTTTGTTTTGTTTTGTTTTATTTTTGTTTTTGTTTTTTTGTTTTTTGTTTTTTTGTTTTTGTTTTTGTTTTGTTTTTGTTTTTTTGTTTGTTTGCTTTGTTTTGTTTTGTTTTTTCAGTGACTTGATGGGGGAGAAGATGAGACTTTCTCAACTACCATAACTGTCTTGCTGATGCCATTGATGAATTCTTGCTTTGACAAGGGTTTCTTATAGACCTTCAATCTGTGCCTATTGATAAGTAAAGGAATAACCTCTGCATCATTGGTTCTCATTTGCACTGAACCATTATCATGACATTTCTCTATGACATAAGGCCCTAACCATCTAGTCCTTAACTTGCCTTTAAAATCCTTGTATCTGGAATCATACAACAAATCCCAATCACCTTCTTGGAATTGTTTGTCCTTTATGTTCTTATCATGCCGGATCTTCCTTTGAACATGAGTCACCTCTGTGTGCAAGAAGGCCTGCGTTATAAACTCATCTAACCCATTCAGTTGGATAAATCTCTCTTGTTGTGCCCTAGTGAGATCTAGATCTATTTGTGTTGCCATTCTTAAGGTGTTGTATTCAAATTCAATGGACAACAGGGCCTTCTTCCCATAGACCAACTCATAAGGAGTGAATCCAGTGGTGGTCTTCCAGGTGGTATTGTAGGCCCAAGTGGCCTCAAATAATCTATCTGCCCAACACTTTCCACTACTGCTAATCCTTTGGTAAAAATTCCCTCCAGTGCTCTGTTGGTCACCTCCACTTGTCTATTAGCTTGTGGGTGGTAAGGAGTGGATGTTATATGCTTGATATTGTGTTGGCTTAACAAAATTTCAATCATGTGAGATGTAAACTGACTGCCTTGATCAATGACCAGTTCTCTAGGGTACCCAAACTTATAAAATACATTTTCCCTTAAGAAATCAACCACTTTCTCCTTTGTTGTTGCTTTGATGGCCATGGCCTCAACCCACTTGGTCAAACAGTCAGTGCACACAATGATGTATTGCTTTTGCTTGGATGGAGGGTTAATGGGTCCAATGAAATCCACACCCCACTTGTCAAATGGCTCATAAGTCACTTGAGGTTGAACAAGAATTTCGTCCCTTAGGGTAGGTCTTCCCATCCTTTGGCACCGATCACATTGACTAGTATACCTCCTCACATCCTGGTGAATAGTGGGCCAATAATAACTAGCTTGTAGCACCTTGAATGTTGTCCTATTGGCTGCAAAGTGACCTCCACAAGGCCCATCACGACAGGTCAGAATGATATCAAAGACTTCCTCCTCCCTGACACATCTTGTCAGAATTTGATCCGGGCCTAGTTTGAAGAGGTTGCCCCCAATCCAAGTGAATGGGGCGCTCTTCCTCACAATCTTTGTTTTGTCTTTGGAGAACAGATTCGGTGGAAATTGTGCGGACACCAAGTACTTTTCTATGTCAGGAAACCATGGAGAGAGAACTGAAATGGTGAATAAGTGTTCATCCAGTAACTGATCATCAACCATTCCTTCCTCCCCTGCAGGCAAAGTTAATCTGGAAAAAAATCTGCAACAACGTTCTCCTTGCCAGGCTGATCAATAATAGTTAGATCAAACCGTTGTAATAAAAGTAACCATCTAATAATCCAGGCATTCACATCAAGTTTATTCATCAAGTATTTAGTTGCAGCATGGTCAGTATGTACAAATGTTTGGTAATCTGTAATGTAATGCCTAAATTTGTTCAATGAATTCACAACAACTAGGAGCTCCTTTTCAGTCACTGTGTAGTTCAACTTGGATTTTGATATATTCTTACTGATAAAGTAAATGGCATAAGGCAACTTGTCATCTATGTGGCCTAGAGCTGCTCCTATGGCTTTGTGAGAGGCATCGACATGTATATGGAAAGGAAGGGCCCAATTTGGGCCTCGAAGAATAGGTGCAGTGGTCAACTTGTCCTTCAGGGTGTCTAGGGCCTCTTGACAGCTTTTTGACCATCAAAATTTTGAGTCTTTGGCCAATAACCCTAATAAAGGAGAAGCTAACTTGCTGAAGTCTTTTATAAATCTTCGATAGTATCCAGCTAAACCTAGAAAACTTCTGACATCCCTCTGTTTTTGCAGAGGTGGGACCCTTTGGATGATGGCTATCTTATTTGGGTCCACCTGCAGTCCTTTCTGGGATATTGAATGACCTAGAACAGTCCCTGCAGTCATCAAGAAATCACATTTTTCGGGACTAAGGGAGAAGTTCATTTCAATGCATTTGTTCAACGCTTTACCCAAGTTGGACAGATCCTATTATGCTCTTGACCTGCGAGAAAATTCCAGAAGACCAAATATGCAAAGAAATACAACCCAGAACACAGAACAAAATGAGAAGAACAACAAATATTTTATTATTAAGAGATGAAAGCAATGTTCACTTGCCTATTCGAGGTGGAAACCTCCAGCATAGCAGAGCTCAATTATAGAATAAGACACGACATTCCTCAATGGGAGGTCTCTATCCTTTATATAGGATTCATACATACAATACCATGGGTCAGTACCATGGTTCTCTCAATACCATCTATGTAATACCATGGCCCTGGAACTAATTGTGGTTCCTTTCTTAAATGCGGGTCAACCACTTACAATTATTAATATGGTATTTATTGACTCTTTAACTAAATATAACTATGAATCGACCCTATTACATAAATAAAGGGGTGAGGGTTGGATCGTAACATGTCCTCCCCCATAAAAAGCAACCTTGTCCTCAAGGCTAAAGCTACAAAAACTGCTAAAGAATAGTGGCCAGTTCCTAGGTTGCATCTTTTGGAGAGGTGTCTTTCCACTTGACGAGGACTTACTTGATAGTGTGGCTGTGTAGATGTCATTCTCACGTATCGAAGACCTGTTCAGGTTGGAGCTAGAGTGAACCTTCTTCATCCAATTCAGGTAGACTGGCTTGAATTCTACAATTGTTCTCCACCACTTTCTTGAGGCATGATATATGGAAGACTGGATGGATTTTTGAAGTTGGTGGCAAGGCTAGCTTGCAGGCTACTACTCCAATGCGCTGAAGTATTTGATAAGGTCCGTAGAATTTTGGAGCTAATTTTTGACAGCCCTTATCTTTGAGTGATGTTTTCTTATATGGTTGTAGCCTTAGGAATACCTGATCCCCTTCTTGAAATGTGCGCCTTGAATGATGTTCGTCTGCCTGTTGCTTCATGTGATTCTGAGCTTGATGGAGATTATCTTTGAGACAGACTAGCATGGTTGCATGGTTCTGTAGGAGTTGATCCATTGCTTGCACCTTAGAGCATTCAGGGATATAAGAAGTAGATGAAGGTGGGAGTTGACCATACATTGCTTCATATGGAGTCATCTTGGTGGCTACATGATAGTTAGTATTATACCACCATTCAGCTATAGGTAGCCACTATACACATTGATGTTTCTTTTATGAAGTGAAGCACCTTAGGTATGTCTCCAAACATTTGTTGACTCCTTTTGTTTGACCATCAGTTTGTGAATGATAGAAAGTACTTAGTTGTAGTTGGGTGCCTTGTAGCTTGAAAAGTTCTCACCATGAGTTACTGGTGAAAGTTGGGTCACGATCAAACACAATGGAAATGGGCATGCCATGCAATTTAAAGATCTGGTCCATGAAAGCTTGAGCCACCAAAGTGGGGGTAAATGGGTGGGGTAGAGCACAAAAATGAGCATATTTAGAAAGTATGTCCACAACCACCATGATGACTGACTTGTTGCTTGACTTCGGAAGACCAGTAATGAAATCCATAGAAACATTTGTCTAGATTGAGGCAGGGATGGAAAATGGTTGTAAGGTGCCTAATGACTTGACTGTTTCTCCTTTGTGGCATTGACACACATCACATTCAGCTACAAAAGTAAGAATGTTAGTTTTCATGCCTGTCCAAAAGAAAGAACAAAGAGTGTGAGCATAAGTCTTCTGAAAGCCTACATGGCTTGTAGTGGGAGAGGAGTGCAACTCTGCCAAAATGCGCGTTTTGAGTGCAGATGTCGGTGATATAACTACTCTATCCTTGTAGCGAAGGATCTCATCCTTCCAAGAGTAGCCAACTAAGGAATTCAGATCTTCTCTCAAGTTACTTATGAGTTGGGAGAGAGAGGGATGTGAAAACCATTCCTTGCGGGCTTCTTCAATCCAATATGGTATGGGAAGAGAGATTGATAGCAGGGTGCTTTCATCCTCAAATTAGCGTGATAAAGCATCCACTACTACATTGTCATGCCCTTTCTTGTAAATTATCTCATAATCATATCCCAACATTTTGGCCAGCCATTTATTTTGCTAGGGCGAGGATAGACATTGCTCCAAAAAATATTTGAGGCTTTGATGGTCTGTGAGGATTTGGAAACGCCACCCCAATAAGTATGGTCGCTAGGTATCTACTGCATGTAATATGGCCATCATCTCCTTCTCATAGGTAGATTGTCCCAGATGTTTCCCACTCAGTTGTTGGCTGGTGAAAGCCAAGGGTTGACCTTCCCACATTAAGACAACACCAATACCAGTACTTGAAGCATCACATTCAATCACAAAAGATTTGGTGAAGTCGGGTAGTGCCAATAAGGTAATGGAACACATGGCCTATTTGAGAGCCATAAATGCTTGTTGTGCTGCATTAGTCCAGAGGAATGAATTTTTCTTGAGAAGGTTAGTGAGGGGTCTAGCAATGCGACCATAATTGCAAACAAATTTGCAATAGTAGCCGGTGAGATCCAAGAATCCCCTCAAACTCTTCAAGGTTTTTGGTTGGGGCCAATCTTGCATTGCCTGTATCTTTTTGGGATCCACCTAGACACCTTCACGACCCACAATGTGGCCCAAATACTCGACTTCTTCCATGCCAAATGAGCACTTGGACAATTTGACAAATAATTTATGATTCCGGAGCATTTGCAAGAGCAGGTCTACATGCTGAAGATGTTTTTCCTAGGTGAGGCTGTAGATGAGAATGCCATCAAAGAAAATGAGGACAAAATTTCGGAGATATGGTTTTAGCAGGTGATTCATGAAGCTTTGAAAAGTGGATGGGGCATTACAGAGACCAAATGGCATGACCAAAAATTCATAATGGCCTTCATGAGTTCGGAAAGAAGTCTTGGGAATGTCTACTTATTTCATGCGTATTTGGTGATATCTCAAGTGAAGGTCTAGCTTAGTAAATAATTGAGCACCATGTAGTTCATCCAACAGATCATCAACATCTGGGATAGGGAATTTGTCTTTGAACGTGAGCTTGTTGTGGGCCTTGAAGTCTGGACACATGCGCCATTCCCCATCTTTCTTGAGCACCATGACCATTGGTGATGAATAAGGATTGATGCTAGGATGAATGGCACCGAGTTCAAGGAGTTCCTTGATGATTTTTTCAATTTCTTTCTTTTGGGCGAAAGGATATCGATATGGCCGCATTGGCGGCTATGCCCTGGGACCAAAGTGACACTATGATCATGTTCCCTCCAGAGGGTGGAATCTCTTTAGGTTTGTAAAATACCTGCTGGTGTCATTTCAAGACCTTTTGCATGTCAGGATGAATATGAAGAGTAATGGGCTCGATGGTCTGGGTGGCATTAAACTAGGCGATAACTCCATGATGGCCCTTTTTCAACAACTTTTCCATGCGATGCGAATTGATGATAGAAGGAGCACCTACCTGGAGTCCACGGAGAGTATGAATGTGGCCATTCTTCTTAAAGATCATAGATGACTCTTGGAAATCCATGGTGATTGGGCCTAGTGTGCGGAGCCATTCAGTCCCCAAGGCAATGTCACAACCACCCATGTTAATCGCAAACATGTGGGTCTTGAGGTGGTAGTATCCCATCTGAAGTTTGATATTTTCGCAGCGGCCTTCACATTTCATTGTCCCCCCATCAGCAATCTAGATCTGGAAATTAGAGACTGCCCTGACAAAACAATGAACAACTTCAGTGACTCGTTGATGGATAAAGTTATGAGTGCTGCGACTATCAATCAATACTACTACAGGGCAATGTTTAATAAAGCCTTTTATTTTGAGAGTTTGGGGTGCAGAAATGCCCGCCAAATCATGTAACGAGATAACTAGTTCCTATGGCATATCTGGGAGTTCATTGTCCTTTTGGGTTTCCTCAACTTCATCCTCTGGTCCCTCAAGGGGTGGGGCTTCCTCATATGAGCTGTGATCAGTAACATCAATTTGAAATAATTTGGGTTCCTTGCATTTATGCTCAGGGGAGTATTTGTCATCACAATAGTAGCACAATCCTCGTTTTCTTCTTTCAGCCATTTTTGTTGGAGACACCTTTTGAACCTTAAGTGTTTGGGTAGGGCCTTGAGTGTGGATGGGGCGTCCCTTGGATATGAAATTTGGATGAGGATACTGGGCAACTAAAGCATGTTCCACTTCGATCGCCTTGTTGCAAGCGTCTATCCATGTAGGTGGGTGGTGCATCCAGACATGTTCTTGGATGGCTTCTTTGAGACCACTTATAAAACATTCCAAGTAGAATTCATCTCCCAGACCTTCTGTGCGGATGGCCAACGTCTCAAAGGCTACAATATATTATTTTACTATTCTTGTCTATCAGAGCTTAGTAAGATGTCCCAAAAAATTAGAGTCTCTATCAGAGTGGTCACAAAGAGATTTTGAGAACACCTGCCAAGTTATTTTCCTGGGATAGCATTTCTGATGCCACTTCCACCATTGCCATCTCTCTTGGTCCAAGTAAAGGGATCCCACACGTATTTTAGTTGAATCATCTCGGATATCATTCAGAAGGAAATATTGTTCCATTTGTGCTACCCATACTGTCGGATTAGAGCCATCAAATTTATACATGTCCAACTTGGGTGGCTGAGGGTGGGAATGTTGGTGATTTACATGGAGGTGAATATGATGGCTAGATTCTCCTTCAAGGTATTCACTGAGACCATGTGCCTTCAGATGCCACCCCGACGTGCTCACTTGGAAAGTGTCCATGAATTTCTGCATCTGGTCCGCTATGTTCTTGAAAGAAGCCAACTATTTTTCAAGACTCTCAATATTCTCATTGGCCATGGCTTGAGCTCTATTTTCTACCATACACAGATCTTGGTCACTTGTCATCACTTTGAAAAAATTTGGGACTGCTTGAAAATTGAAGTTGACAAGTGAATGGTACCACTGTGATCAACTCGTCATCATGTTTCTTATGGGATAAGTCTCTTATAAGCATCCTGGGAAGGCCTTAGATTTTATCCTTCCTAATGTCTTATGAAAATCACCCTAGGGTATAAGAGCCACAAGACTCACTGCAAAAATGGTTAGATCTACCTGCGAAACTCCCAACTGCTGAATGTGAGTTGGACTGCGGCAGTGACAGAACCTCGACTGCTAGATTTGAAAGGTACTGTGGCAGTAGAACCTCGACTGATGGATCTAATTGTTGCTACGGTGAAAAAACCCCAACTGCTAGATATGATCTGGCAAATAAGATAATGGTGATCTTCCGAGAGTCGAGGGAACTATGGTCTCAAAGGAGAGTTAGGTGCTACAGATCACAATATACATAAGGGTCCAACAATAGTACTCGGCCTAATATTTCAAGGCAATAACTAAGGAGGATCAATCATTTCGTTAGCCGTACTACCCAACTACCCCATCGTACACGCGAGTAATCTCCCCAAGTGTTGTTCTTGGTGTACTATAGCAGCAAGACGACCGACGATTTATCTAAGGCAAGGTTTCAGGTGAGCCTAGAGGGCTTTTGATATACCCAAAGGCTATGTGGAAGGCAGTCTGTGCGCGGTTCTGTCTAATGCACTACTACTCGAAGGGGTAACCACAGGGGTTACAAGGGAGTCCAACAAGCATGACCACCTCTTGTATTTCTTGTATGCATGCCTCCCCAAATCCACAAGTTTATGCACTCAACGACAGATCCCGTGGTTTAAAGACGCTAGAACACATCTCTAGCCTAAAAAATTTTCTCCCAAAAATGGAGATACCACTGGCCCTGGAAAGTGCTTTGATACCACTTGTTATGATCTTGACCTACGAGAAAATTCTAGAATACCAAATATGCGAATAAATACAACCCAGAACATAGAACAAATTGCGAAGAAGAACAAATATTTTATTATTCAGAGATGAAAGCAATGTTCACTTGCCTCTTCGAGGGGGAAACCTCCAACAGAGCAGAGCTCAATTAAAAAATAAGACACGACATTTCTCAATGGGAGGTCTCTATCCTTTATATAGGATTCATACATACAATACCATGGTTCAGTACCATGGTTCTGTCAATACCATCTATCTAATACCATTGCCCGTTTGCAACTAGCTGTGGTCCCTTTCTTAAATGCGGGTCAACCACTTACAATTATTAATACAAGCTTTATTGACTCTTTAAATAACTATAACTATGAATCGACCCTATTACATAAATAAAGGGGTGAGGTTTGGACCCTAACAGATCCTCTTAGAAATCACACCCATAGGGTGTAAAATCATCCATATAAATTTCTACTGCATCATGGACTAGCTCGGCAAAGATACTCAGATCGCCCTCTAGAAAGTGGTAGGGGCATTGCATAGGTGAAAAGGAAGGACCCTATAAGTGAAAGTACCCCAAGGATAGGTGAAGGTGTTTTTATCTAGTCTTCTAGGCTAATCTGGATTTGATTATACCCACTGAACCCATCTAGGAAAGAGAAAAAATTCTTCCCTGCTAGGCCATCTAGCACTTGGTCAATGAAAGGTATAGGGAAATGGTCCTTCTTTGTTGCTTTGTTTAACTCTCTGTAATTGACACAAATCCTCCACTTCCCATTCTTCTTTAGAACCAAAACCAAAGGAGAAACCCACTCACTGTCTGAGATAGGGTAAATGAATCCTACATCCAACAACTTTTGCAGTTCTTCTTTGACTATATCCTTGAGAGCTGGATTCATTCTCCTTTGGGGCTATCGGACTGGTTTGCAACCTTCTTTTATATAAATGTGGTGAGTATACACTAAGGGGTGCACTCCCTTCATTTCCTTGTAACTCCAAGCAAAGGCATCCAGATGTTCCCTTAGCATCTTGCACAACTTTTGTTCTTGGTGTACAGAAAGAGAGGGGTTGATTTTCAAAGTTCTTTCAGGGCCGAATTCTATGGTTTTGACACAGGTAGGGTTTGAATCAGCTAAGCATAGATCAATTTGATGTTTTCTCTTGGTTTCCTTTACTACTTCCTCTAAGGACAAGGTGCTGGGAGTTGGACTTTGGAGTACGTGTTTAATCAAATCACCTTCTTCTGGTTGTCCTCCTCCCATGGTTGTTTCTAAGGTATAGAGTTGGGCTGAGTAGATTTCATCTTCTTCCTCCTCTTCTCACCATAAAGGTAAGTCATGTTCTAGAGATGGCTGAGCAGGAGGGTACAAGACTAACTGCTTGGACAAATGCCCATTTTTTATAGTCATATTTCTAGCCCTGTAGATGATGTAGGCATCAACAGTGGCTAACCAAGGCCTCCCAAGTATGAGAGGATAACCAGTAAGCTTAGCGTTAGGCTGGAGAACTAGGAATTTTACAGGGTGCTCCCAAGAGTTAATGGAGACCATCACATCCTCAACAATCCCCTCAGGGGTTACTGTGGAATAATCTGCAAGTTGTAAGACTGTTGTGGTCATTACATTAATGGCATCCCCAAGGTCAATCAAAGTGTGTGGGACAATGGTTCCATTGATGTGCACATCTACTATAGGGCTTCCAAGGTCCAAATACTTTGGGCAAATTACCTGCCCCAGCATTAAGTCAGACAACTATCCAATGACATTAATGGTAGGGGTGTCTCTTTTTCGCCTCCATGGATGTTTGGAACACTTCTATTTAACTAACTTGTTGTAAATAGGTACATCCTTGATGGCTTGGAGAAGTGGAATTTTGACACATATATTTTTCAATTCACCCAGAAGTTCATTCTCTTCTAGGGTAGGTTGGACTAGATGAGTTAATCTCTAAGGAAAGGGTGGTGGATTCACTCTAGGCATGCTTTCCTCTCTTTCCTCCTCACTCTCCCTAGGTGGAGGTGGAGGTTGGTTTTCTGGGAGTACTCTCCCAGATCTTAGGTTGATTTCCTGAATCTCCACAACATAAGCAGGATAATATGTCTCTCCACTATACACTTGCTGTGCCTGTCTGTTGCTTGGGTTCGAATTTGGCTAGGCAGGCACCTGAGGTTATTTAGGTGGGGCAGCATGTAAAATTTGTGGTTGAGTAGGAGGTGAAAGCAATAAAGTTGGAGCATTTTTGTATGGGGGCCTCCACCCCTGGGATGGTGCATTCCACAGAGGTTATGGCAGAGTATATGGCTGAAATGACTGGCTGGTTGGCTGGGAATGGTACTGAGCTGAAAAAGACCAAGGAGGTGGTGTAGACCAAGAGGGATGAGTAGGGGGCCCCCAAGAGGGAATGGATGTGTTTTGGTTAGGGTTGTAATATGCACGGGATGACCCTTGCATGCCCTGCTGGTACGACCAAGGCCCATGAGGTCTCCTTTGATTTATGTAGCAGAGCTGTTCAGTCACCCCTTCAGTTCCATGATACACAACTTTTAGTCTAGGTAGAGAAGGGCACTTGTCTGTGGAGTAGGTTTCTTCACAAACTGAGCAGATTTCGATTAGGTTTAATGGACATTCATTCCTAGGGTACCTCCTTGTGCATATAGGGTGGAAGATGGCTAATGCTCTTTTTGCTTCCTCCTACTTTCTCTTGATGTGAATAGTGTCCATCTATAGGGCAAGGGTTTGCAACATTTCACTCTTGAAATCTTCCAACATATTTCCAATTTCACCTTTTATGGATGTGTTGGAAGAGGATGGGCTGGCCATTGGTTGACTACCCGTACCCTTTTTCCTAGATTCCCTAGAATGATTCCTAAAGGAAGTCTTGATGTCTTCATAGGGTAGCTGGTATATGTCCCCTCCTGCTAGCAAGTTTAGGGTATCCAGAAGATCTTCCCTTACCCCTCGGAGTAGGACTAGATTCAGTGACTCAGGATCAAGTGTGCACCTGACCCTTTTGTATCTAAGCTGAAATCTTTCTTCATAATCCTCTAGGGATTCATCATGCCCTAAGGTCATCTTAAAAATTTCTTCTTTAGTGTCTTTGGACCTACAATAGTCTTGAAACTTGTTGTTGAAGGCTTGCTGCATCTGAGTCCAGGTTGTGATGCTATTCCCAGGTAAAACCATGAACCAACCCAGAGCTACATCCTTGAGAGTGGATGGGAATAGTTTCAACTTCTTCTCATTAGTGGTGTAATCATAAGTTCTGCATATGACAACAAACTCAAATAAGAAAGTGTCTAGATCTTCTGAGGTCAGGCCATGCAAAGGGGCTTATGTTTTTCATCTTGGTATCCCCATTAGTTTCTCTGATGGGAAAGGCACCCTCAATTTTTTCTCTATCTCCTCTGTCATTTCTATTTTCAGCCATTAGGTCAGTTGGAATGGGTTCTCCTTTTTCTCCCCTGTAGGCTCTTAAAAAATCTCTGGTTGTTCACCCAAGGGGTCCTCAAATTCATAAGTACCAAAGAAGAGGGAGGGTTGGCTATTTGAAGTGGTGGGTGTATTTGGTAGAAATTTTCCTAAGTTGTCCCTATTCCTATGAGGCATGAAAGAAGTATTTTTTCTTAGTTTTATGTTTCTTCTTCAAGCTTTGAAACTAATTGCAGAATTGAAATCACAAATTGAATGGAAACTAACTGATTGAATGAAATCTCACTTGTAGAATGGAAAAGAAAGCAAACTAACTTACAATTAATTTTGCAGAAATGAAGCTAATAGTAGAATGTTAGAGATAAGAAATGGAAGAAAGAAAGTAGAAATCGCATCTTACTCAAACACCTCCCCGGCAACGATACCAAAAAGTGATGAGCACCAGTATTGCAAAAAGGATGCTGCAACTCCTGGGGCTACCAACTTTACTTTATCAACCCGGGGTTTGTAAAAACTTGGAGGTGACAATGTTGTATACACAAGCAAATGCGATGGGTCTGCTCTTTTTCACTGCTAAGCTGGCTATAGACCAATATGATTTTTCAAACCAGTCTTCTATTGATTTAGAAGAAGCTTGATTACCAATGAGAAAAAGGGAAATTTACACTAAATGAAATATTTTCTACTGTAGTAAGGAAAAGACTAAAATCAAATGTTTAGACACACCATTCATCTAACTACTACTAAGAGGATTTTCTTTAAAAGAATGCTAAGTTAACATGTGTGTAAGCCTACTATCCTAGGCATGCAATATGAAATAACCAAACATTCTACTGATGTGCATGTAAATGAACACAATAACTCTTTTTTCCTTTTTGTCTTTTTTGTGTGTGTGTGAAAATGTGAATGATAATTTCTCTTGGTGATGTGGCAGGTGTATTAGGGATGATGGTGAATGGTCAAATGGCTTGGGAGGCAAGTCGGGGTATTCTCCTATCTTCCTAGATGCTTTTTCCACAATTCGGCCTTAAAATAGACCACTACAGGTCGACCTACAAGATCCCATTTACTCCTACAAGATCCGGTAGAGAGAAAGAGGAGGGATTTGGAAGGTGGTGTAGGGCTTACGGAAGGTGACTGGTAGGAGAAATGAGGCAAGGGAGTGGATAGGACTCCTTCAGAGCTCAAAACAGAGTTTGTGAGATGGTTGGATTTGCTCAACAAGCTTGGAGAAATGTTCTTATGGAATGATGAATTTGGTGAGAGATTTAGTGGAAAAAAGTGATGACCATGGATGGATGAGGATAGGATGGGGTTGCTGGTCATGAAATCTCTCTGCACTGCTGAAACTCGTGCACTTCATCAATCACTAACATTTATCCATGAATCATGTTAAACAAGAAAGATTTTCAATTAACTAAAGAAAAATAAAATTTCTTTATCTAGTTGCCTATTTCATGCATGGGAAAACTTGCAGAATAATGTGAAACCTTTATGAGATATACTGTAAGGTTGAAGGTATCAGAAATGAAAATTAAATAATATCCTTGAAAACTAGTAAAATGCTGGCCTAAGTAACAAAAAACCCTAAATTCCATGAGAAATCATATTGATGTCTTTTTGGGGCTGCATAGGAGTTCTTTCCTCAAACCATGGTCCTTGAAGGGAGGAGTGAGGCCAAATCCACCTACTAACAACTTTTTGATATTCCTTTATCTTTCTAAGCTACTACTAAATCAATGCACATATGGAAGCAAACTAATCAAATTCACAACTACTTGCATTGAAATAATGCTAAAGACAATTTAACCATTAATCTATGAAATCAACTAAGCATACAAATACAAGAAGAGGAGCCTTTGCTGCTAGGGTTGGGCCCTAACCCAAGATCTTCAGCCCTCTAAGACAACTCAGTGTTGGATCAAGGAAATGCTCATTCTCATGATCATATCAGAAAATTACATAACGATGTCTTCCACAAGTCTTGAACTTGAAAAATGATTAGTGCTTTTACATCAAAAATTCGAATCCTAATGAGGCTCTAGGACTCCTTATTTATACAATTAAAGTCTGCAATGACTTCCTTAAATCTAGGGAGGTTCGGCTCCCAAACTCAAGATGAACTGGCTCTCTAACTGTCACTGGCTCGACTGCCTTTTGATCTTCATGACTCGGCTGCTTGCAACTCTAAGCTAGTATTATTTGATGGATGAATATTCAAATGAGTGAGGAGTAAATGAGGAGGATCTACCTCCTATAATCTCTCCTCCTTGTCTCATTCGAGTTTTTGCCCTTAATTAGCCAAAATTACCATGATCTGCTCTCAAAAACCTATAATCAATGCACATTAGTCCACTAGGCATAACATCTAACTTTTACTCATCTCATTAAGCAAAATTTAATCAAAATATGTAAGGAATTATGAGAAGAGTTGATTTAAATAAGCTTGAAGGTGTTTTAAGGTCCATATAGTTATCCAATGATGAGGCTCATCATATGTCGTTGAGTTGACCAAGCTTGGAGTGATACATTATTGGAGGAAGGACGTTTCAGAAGGAAAAATGTTGAGTTAAGTAATTTTTGAGTGTTGTATTGCTTGGTCGATGAAGAGTGTAGCATTGTATCACTCAACTAGTCATCATTAGGGTGATATGTTGTTGGATAAAGCAAGTTTAATAAGGAAAAATATGAATTAATTCATTTTTGTGTGTGCTGTATCTCTATCTAGGTGAGGAAAAAGACACTGTGTCATTGGCTTAATGAAAAATAATGTGATACAATGCTTAAAAAAGAAAGTTTACAAGACAAAAATTGAGTTAAAAGCCTTTTCATTGAGTGTCATATTGTTGGTTTGAGCAACTACTGGAGTACTATGTCACTGGGTTGATCCTGTTCCTAGCATTGCATTATTGTATTAGTCAACATCCCTACCATGTATCGTTGGGTTGAGAAAATTCTCAAAAGCTTACTCAAAGTTCATCTTGAGGGGTGTCAAAGCCAACAAAAGTATCAATTTAGCTAAGGGAAGGACTAGTTAAGGCTAGTAGGGTTATGATGAGGCTCCTTAGTAGGTGAAACCTTTATTTTTATCCAATAAGAAGTGACACTCAGAGGAAAATGAGGAGGTTGTTGTAACTGCTATAACAATAGGTGATGCACTAATAGGAACTTTGAATCTTTGAATGTTCCCTATGAACAAGTCAGGAATCACCTATGATAAGTGTTCCTATAGTTTGTATTGATTTTGCCAGAAGGGTACCCCTACTTATAATTGTGGAATGTTGAGCTACACAACCTTCCCTTTCTCGATCTTGGTTGAAGACTAGAGATGGACCAAAAGGGCATGACTTACAACTCAGTTATACCTCTTCATCTTGGACTTTGATGCTACAAAGGCAATTATATTTCAAGAGACAAAGACATTAAGTTTTTGGTATGATTTGCTAGATTTTCTTTGTTTCTCGCAAGCTTTCATAGCCCCGACAATGACACTCCAAAATCACAAGCCTTGCTTCACTTCTATTAAGCATCCATAGGCCCAACATATATACTTACATGTTTGAGCTTTTCAAGAAGCCTTTCTCAAGCCTTTATCTTTCTATGTATTCACAATCATATTAATTTTTTATTGGGTTCAATTATGACTTAAGGTGGGTGAGGGATCCTGTCTTATTTGTGCAAGATAGCCATGATGATTCCTATGCTTGAAACATTATAGGTTTCTGGTAATATTTCTTCCGGATATCACTTTTTGAGCCTTTAACATTTAGATTGGAATGAGGATTGAGTGAAGGTTGTACATGGTTTTTTAGGGCCTATCAACTGGGTCAATAATTGGGTTATCATCAATTCAACCTTCTCACTATTCACAGAGTGTTCCCTAGGTGGCATTGATGATATTAACCATCAGCTAAATTTTGGAATGTGATTATTTTGAACAAGTCTTGGATTTCATAATTTGGTTGTTTATCAGGATAAGTTCGATGTCTCCCTCCATATTTTGAAGTTGGTACGTTCCTAGGCGAAGTTTCTCTATGACTAAGTGGGGACCAAGCCATAAGGGTTGAAATTTGGTGTGCTTACCCTTAGCTTGGTGTGGTTTATCCCATTTGAGCACTAAGTCTCCTACTTGGAAGTCTATCTCACCAATATATTTATTGTCAAACCATTTCTTGATGGCCTATTGGTGGGTGGAAAACTTTTACTGTGCTTTCATTCTATCTTCTTTGAGTTTTAATAATGTATTAATCCTCCTTTGCATTGTTAGACATGAATTGCCTCAGGAACCTTGAGATAACTACAAGGAAGATAGGAAAATATTGGGTGTTGGTATGTATTCTTTGTCATAGACCAAGAAAAAAGGGGAGGTATGTAAAGCAAATTTGGAGGCTTCTTGATCTGCCCACTATGCATTAGGTAGGGCGTTGTGTTAATTCCTCTATTGATCCACTGTGGTTTGCTTAAGGATACAAATAAGATTTTTATTCCTAGATTCAACTAATCCATTGCCTCGCAAAGTTTATATTGGATGGCTCATCATGTAGTTATGAGAGAACCTTCTTAGTGTCACTCTCTTCCAAATAGTTCAGAAAAAATCCATTGTGGTATTTTGTGGAGAGCACCTTATTGATTAGTTGGTATTGTGAAGCTTTGAGTCTTATAGTTCTTCACTACTTTGGATTGAGATTATTAGGTATGATACCTTGTTGCATATATTGATTTAGTTCCTAGTACCATGAGTCTTCACTCTAGGAATGCAAGGAGTTTCATATGAGTACATGGACAACACATTCTCCCATCCTTTTTCTTCTTCATTGTAAGGGTCTAAGGCCTTAGTAGAGAGTTTACACAGACTATGACCTTTGATAGCATGGGAAGGTTTGAATTGCAAGTCATATTCTTAGAGAGAGATCATCTAATTGCTTCTTCATTGACCAAATTCATACATGAATAATGATCTTACTACAGGGCAAAGAACTAATACTTTTAGGTGGCTCTTTAAGATATATGGATTGAATTTCTTAACTACCTTATACACTACATAGGTTTGCTTGTCTATGTCAGAATTCGGTTTGACACCCTATAAACCTGTTCTCATAGAGGAGATTGTCCTTTCATCTCCTTGGCTATCCTTTGGAGTGAGTAAAGCTGTTAGGGAGAAATCATATGTGACGGTTTATAGTGATAATTCCTTTTTGAAATCAGGATTGTATAAGGTAGGGGCTTGTGCTATGGAATCATTTATTCTATTGAAAGCCTTCTTTTCCATTTTAGTCCATTGAAACTAAGTTTCCCTCTTAATCATTTGTTGAAGAGGCTTCACGATTATGGAGAAAATATATACTATCTTCTTGAAAACTTTATTTTTCATAGGAAGTGTTATAGCACCATTTACCACCCTTGGTATTTGTGATGCTTGGTTTATGGCCTAGGGCAACCCCTCCTTCCAGATTTGGTCCAAATATATTAAAAAAAATGTTTTATTCCCTGTACGCTACTTTTCCCTGAGATAAAAGTGTGTACATGCAGGTTAGTTAATACCCAACCCGCGTATATGTGCTAAAACACTTAAAAAATTAAATTTCCTTAATTATGGGTGGAGTTCATGGGTTTTACCTATTGATTACGTCCTATTACCCGTGGCCCAACTATTTCCCAACTAAAAAACTAATTGGGAGAAGTATAAATAGACTTCTATGTGAAGGCCTAAAGGAGGAGAATAGATAGAGTTATTATACTGAGATTATCCTTGACTGAATCTGATGAATCCCTGTGCCTCATGCACTTCCCCAAGCTTCAGGAAACCCTTGTTTCCTTGATTATAGATATTCTCCCTCTTGCTTGAGATATAATGGTGTTGGTTATGGAAGAAGATTGTTGAAGGTTGGGATAAGATGAATCCGGAGGACGGTTTTGCTTGGAGCCGGAAGAAGAAGACTCAGGTGAATTATCTCCATGTTATTTATAGCTTACTGCAATAAAGGAAATGCTATCTTGTTTCCGAAATTAACTTTGTGTATGCATGAAATTATGTTGTAATTCATATATGAATGTTGTTTTGATGTATGATCAATCATTTGTTTATATGATATAAAGTCAAATTTCGAGAATATGCTTTACTTCTATACTGCTATGTATGTTTGAATTGAATGATTTTCAGGTTTGAAGAACATTGGGAGTTGCAGAGGGTCTGAACCCTGTGGGACCTACTCGAACGAAGGAAATTTGGGTACAGTCGCTCTTACGTAGTTTGATTATATAAGCATTTTTCTTGAATTGTATGAGTGTTTCTTGTTGTAGTTTTCTTCTGCTCTGTTGGGGTTCTAACCCAAAGCCCTAGGGTACTTATTCCTGAAACAGAATTGGCGACTCCACTGGGGATAAAAATCTTGTTATTCCTAGTTTGGGTTGTTCAGTGTCAATTAGGGCTCAGTCTTTGGTTTTCTTACTGTTACAGTCTTATTTGGTCTACTAGAGTCTCAAACCTTAAGTCTGACCTTTTTTATATGGCTTTGTTTTTCTATTTTTCTTGCAAAGCTTTGTATACTCCATTTACTCTGTTTACAATAACATACACACGCTTGTTTCTAAGAAGTGAACCTGCGTATACGTGAGTTTCTTATATCAGAAGTGCGTATACATGCCTCTGTGTTTGAACATAGTCATGTATACCAATTTTTGCATTGTTTTTTCAAATCTTTTTGCCCAGATAGATTTGTTGCCTGGTCTTTTCAGTATCTGTGTGGTCAATTTATGTCTGAAGAATTTAATTATTCTGCAAGCTTACTGTTTTGAAGTCTCTTCCTCATTGAAAATATTTGGCCTATGTTTTCTCTTTGAGCGAGTTTGTAATTGGTGTTTTGGCACACAAGATTTCATTCAGAAGTTCTTGATTGTTCTAGTACTCTAGAATAGGAGATTGTTTTCAGTTTCAGTGTCAAGCTCGGTTTTTGGATCTACTTGCTTTGCTCTCCTTCGTTTTGTGGCCTTATAGCTTTTCTTACTTTTTGAAAGTCTTTTTGATGAATTTGAAAGTATTTCTTTCTTGGCTTATTGGTTAGTTTGTCAAGCTCTTTGTTGCTGTTTGGGTCATTTAATACAAGTTGAAGCCTTTTTGCTCAAGTTTTCATTCATTTTCAAGTTTGTAACTTGCAAAGAATCCTTGTGTTCTCTTTTTGATCTTTGAGTTTTAGTAGCATTTTGGGTGATTTCAAAAAGTTGTTTTGGTTGTTTCGAAGTACAACCAAAATTTGTTTTGGTTGTTTTGCTTTAAATGCCATGGGACTAGGTACCTGGTGAGTTAGTCTCAAGTACCCCTACCATGCGGCGTTGTCTCACCAAGTTTCTCTGAACTGCATATATGAATCTCTCTGTCTCAGCTGTTGCCTCTTTGGCCCCTCTTCCGCGACGCCGATGCCTTAGAAATCCATCTGGTCTCACAGGACCCACATTTGGAACATGGTAATTTTGTCAGTATTCTGTGTCATAAAAAATATTATGAAACCAGCTCACAAATGTTATGAAACCATCTCACAGAAAGATAGAAAAGATAGATCAACGCCTTAGAAATAAGCCTCTTTGAGGGGGAAATCTCCTTTACATTACACAAATGAACAATTCTTGGATGATACAAATGACAAGACCTACTTTCTATATATAGGAGTCATAATATAATCAGAGTCGACATAACAATAATAATGTAAGGGCACAATAATGACAATAGTGGGCTTCTATGGGGCACAATAATAACAATATGAGGACTACATGGGCACAACAATATAATAAGGGGGTTGTACTAATAGCAATAAGGGGTTACACTAGTAGTATAGGGACCTAACATGTCCCTCTCCTTCAAAAAGTGTTGTCCTCAATGCTTGAGTAGTTCTTGATGCTTATGTATAAATTCTTGTCCT
Organism: Pinus taeda; assembly: GCA_000404065.3. NCBI lineage: Eukaryota > Viridiplantae > Streptophyta > Pinopsida > Pinales > Pinaceae > Pinus > Pinus taeda. The sequence continues at coordinate 27,361 of APFE030301031.1, read as the reverse complement.
CCCATGTGGAATCTTCAGCGGGTAAGTTCTTCCACTTCATGAGATACTCTGAAATTGATCTATTTCGTAGCTGTCGATTTCTCGGTTCTATGACTGCTTCAGGTTCCAATATGATTTTTCCTTCCTTATCAAGTCCTCACAATACGGTTTGAGCTGGGATCTTCTACAATATGGATATCTGTAAAGCCTGATGTTTGGAGGAACACTTCTTGGAATCAAATGAACAACATGACCATGATCATGAATAGGTAGGAGGCCTTTGGGAGTCTCAAATATCTTGAAATGATTGTCCAAAACGTTTTCGAGATCTGGAGAAATACATGATTTCGATGTGGGATCCTCTAATGAACATAATTGCACAATTACACCCCGTTGTTCTTTACTTAGAAGCTTTGTCATGCTGTTAGAGTTGATCATCTTTCTCGATTTCGCTTCGATACCCCTCAATTCAACTTCGTTTCCTTCCCAAAAAACTTTCAAGAAAAGTTCTTGAAAATTAAAAGCTATCATACCCAAAGATTGTAGCCATTGGACTTCTCGTAAAACATCAGCACCACCCATTGGAATGGAAATCATTGGGCTATTCAATACATATTCTCCCATGGATAGCTTGATATTATGCACTTTCTAGAGCAATTTGTGGTTCCTCCACTTGTAACCATCACTTGACACTTTGGTGCTAGATATAGGAAGCAGTTCAATTCCTTGGCTATCTTAGAATGAATAAAATTATGGGTACTTCCCGAATCAATCAACACTATTACCTTTTTCTTCTTGATATGTCCTTCTATCTTGATAGTTTGAGGAGTGGTAATTTCTTCCAACGCATTACAAGATATGGTCGGATTCATTTCTTGATGCTCGATGTGATCTTTAACTTCTTGAACAATTTTCTTCTTGATATGTCCTTCTATATTGATAGTTTAAGGAGTGGTAATTCCAGTCAATGCATTACAAGAAATGGTCAGATTCATTTCTTCTTTCTTGATGTGATCTTTCACTTCTTGAACCTTTTTCTTCTTTATATGTCCTTCTATCTTGAGAGTTGAGGAGTGGTAATTCTTTCCAATGCCTTACAAGATATAGTCGGATTCATTTCTTCTTTCTTTGGGTGGGTTCCTGGTGTATATCCTCTTCTTTTGATGTTTCTTGATCCTTTTCTTCCTCCTCTTCATAATCTATGTAAAATAATTTCTCAGCACACTTATGACCTTTAGTGTATTTTCTATCACAATTGTAACAAAGTCTTTTTTCTTTTTTTTCTTCCAATTGTTGTGGTGTAAACCTTGTAGGAGGTGGAAGGCTAGGAGAAAAAAACTTCCATAATTATAGTCGTGAGTGGTGGGATTCCTTGTTTCCATATTTTCGCTTTCAAATTTTCTTGCCAAACTGAATACCTTCTCCAATGAATCAGGTTCCCAAAGACAAACCTCGTGTTGAATGTTATCCTTCAAAGTCCCTATGAAGACATTAACCATTTTATTCTCTGGAATATCATTTACCCTTATATTCAATTTTTGGAAGTCCTCAATGTGCTATGCCATTGAACTCTTTTGTTTGAGATTTATCAATTGGCTAAACAAGGTGTTTCTCTTTGTATCCTCATAATGTGCTATCATTTCCTCCGTGAAACTTGACCACGTGACAAGTGGTTTACGAGAACAAAGCCCTTTCTACCATAAAAATTGATTCAGATCTAAATAATTAGATGCAATACGTACCTTTTGTAATAGTGGTACACCATGTAGATCAAAATATTTCTCCATCTGTAGTATCCAATTTACTGGACCCTTGCCATCAAACTTCCTCATCTCGCTTTTTCTTGATTTTAGGAGCTCTATCTTGAAATGACTGTAACTCTCTAATTTCAGATCTTTAAGTTCTAAATTTTTAGTCTTTAATATCCCTCTGAGTCCTCTTTCTAACTCCGTAAGTCTGATCGCAATTGGATTCCTGAAGAAATATTTATTCCCAATCTCCCGCGATGACCTAATTATAGACTAGTTCAGTAGAGTGAACTTGTACGACATTCCACGTGTCACTGTTTCAACCCTAGGCTCTGAAAATTAAACCCAAAAAAAATACAATCTGTCCTCTTTCTGTAACTTCTTACAAAATTTCAATCTGATGCTCAGAGAGAAAGTTATGATTATTTTCCCAAGGGAACCTATTTAAGATGTAATTTGGGAGTATGCAAAAACCCTTAATTCCTAAGATCATATATCCGAAAATATAGCGAGACAAGATCTAAAATTCGGACCCGAGGTTCAGACCGATTTCATCTCAAATTGGTTTTTTTAGGTTCTGAAACTTCGTAGCGAAAAAGTTATAGCGAAAAGTCCACGATGCCCTGTTTTAGATGAAATTCTGGAACTTGCAAAAACCCTAACTTCCAGAGATCATATATCTTAAAATATAGTGATACAATATCTAAAATTTGGACCCGAGATTCAGAGAAATTTTTTCTCAAATGGGTTTTTTTTTTAGCTTCTGAAACGTCGTATAAAAAACATATAGCGAAAATACCACAATGCCCTGTTTGGAGTAGCGAAACCTTAGAATCCAAAGCTTTGATACCAAAAACAACCAAAGTTGTTTTTGGTTGTTTTGCTTTACATACCACGGGACTGGGTACCATGGGACCCAGTCCCATGGTACTCCTACCATGCAGTGCTGCACCTCATCAGGTAGGTCTTTTATGGCTATCATAGGTACTTGGTGAGTTAATCTCACCAAGTTTCTCTGAACTGCATATAAGACTCTCTCTGTCTTAGCTGCTACCTCTTCGGCCCTTCTTCTGCGACGCAGGTGCCTCGGAAATCCATTTGGTCTCACTGGACCCACATCTGGAACATGGTAGTTTTGTGAGTATTATGTCTCATAAAAAATATTTCTAAGTTCATTTCATATTAAAAAATTCAAAAAATCTTAAAAATTCACAAAAACTTAAAAAATTGTTACCTATGTCTCCCCATGCCGCATTTGGTGGTAACACTAAGTCTGGATCTCCTCGCAAATCCATACCAGCATGCAGGTAGTCGTCGGCTGCGATGATCTGGTGGTCCCACTAGGTGAAAAACTCGTCATCAAAAGTCATTCTAGGCACGTTCCCGTCTCCAAGGATTTTCATCAAGTCCACCCATCTACCCATTCATGGATCTCTAGGGCTGCTGATGGACACTGATACTTTGGGACGTAGCCCAGTTACCTTCTCGAAGAAGAATGAGCATAAGATAGTCCCATATCCAAAATTCTTCATATGACCTTTCTGTATAGAGGTCAATTGGCTCTTCATGTTAGTAAGAAGAGGCGCGCACCAGTCAAATACCGTGGTAAGACATTCGATTTCCAGGTGCATGGACACTCGTGATGCTTGATGCAATGAAGCTGACCCATTTACCTGTGCAATGGTAAATAACAGAATCCTCAGGGGTAAACTTTCCACATGTTTGATTGGAATTTGACTTCCAATCTTCTCTGGATGTCAAGACAGTATATATGGACATAGTCTTCTACTGAAAGACTACTTCTTGTCCTGCCATTCGAATGCACGACCTCCCCTCTTCAGGAGAGACCTGTGATAAAGTAGATGTCTTCGAACTCAATCCGTAGAGGCATCTGGTCTATCATGAAGGCATCATCCTCTGCACTCTAGTAGTGGATCAATAGTTCGAGCAAGAGCGTGTTGGCTTTCATGTTTGGCATTTTGAAGAATTTCAATAAGCCACAGCCTCTAAGAGCGTCTAGTGCATTTTGGTCATTCCTTACCTCATTATCAATAGTGGTATGCTCTCTTTCTCTCCACGTGAAATTCCTCCTACAAAAAATTAGAGTTTTAACTATTACTTTTTATGTTTAAACTTTAACTCGCATACACGTGGGTTCCATTTACACACAGTCGCATGTAGGGCCGTCATATACATGGGTTGATCACATCCAACCCACGTGTACACATGGTTGGATTTTTTGGCATAATTTCCCATGGTCAGAACTTTAAGAAAACTTCTAAAAACTATCACACAACTTTACAAGTATGATTTGAGGGTTACCTGATAAATTTGGGGCTATTTGAACGGTCCAATTGTTAAGAGGAAAGCTTGCTATGTTTTGCTCCACAACTCTTTGCTCCAAACAAAAATGAAAAAAATATGAGTCCAAGTCATTATATAACTTTGAAATTGCAAAATATTTTTTCAAAAATTGATTTTTGTCTCATGGATTTTTTAACTTGTGGGCTTGGATTGTCGAGAGTGGGTTGTTTTTTCAGGATATTTTGGAGACTTCTTTGAGATTTTATTTCAGTCCCATGACCGCTGACCTATCATGGTAGGCATCATTCACTCACTAGCATTTAGGTTAGAGAAAATCATTTTCCGCTGCATCTTGCATACTAGCCTCCATTCAACAATACGTTAGCCATAGGGTCGACCCCATCGTCTCTTGGTTAGCAAACCATTTTCGCTTGCCGATTTTGAAATCATGATGCAATGGTAGAGCCATCCTTTACATGGGCATCTTAGTTAGAACCTCGCTGACATTGGTTTCCCATGCTGCTATACTAAGTAGGCTCGGGAGTCCTCTTTAGTCTTGCCATGAATTATGCTTTGAAGATACATTCTCCTTTCTTCTACGCTATTTTCTAGCCTTATACCCTAGAGGCTCCTTTGTGTTGAGTTGTACTGCTACATTGCATTTTGACTATTTTCACTTTTTTGGCCTTGAGCTGGCTTCACTTGGACTCGTGTTTAAGCTACTTATTTGACCATGTCTTTTGCAATATCAACCATGTAATCACTTAGCTTCTGCAACTTGACGCATCCTTTTATCCATGGAGAGAGCATCCCTTTGAGTGTCCTTGACTAGTTTCACCTCCCTGCATTGAGCATAGGAATGTTCCCCTGCCAGGAACTAGATCATCTATTTCTCTGACACTAATTCTTTCCACTGTACTATAACATTCTTTTATTCTTTTTACATCTTAAAGAAAAAGAAAAAGAAATTAGATATTCCAAAAACAGCAGGAACGGGACAACATTTCCATATTTTGTTGGCAGCTAGAGTCAATCGTGTTGCCCTTGAACAAAGCACTCAAAAGAAAATCTCTCCTCCATTTGGGCAGGATTAAGTTTGACTTAGGTACGCCTTAACCTTTTTATTGAGTCAATACTCCTCCGATTGGTTACCTCTTCCAATCATATGGAGAGTTTGCTCATGCCTCCTACATGATGAACTTATACAGAGTTATCATATGCTGCCATATAGTCATCATTGAGTCGTGCTTTTGTTCAAGGGAAGTAAGCTTGAGTCGGCCTCTCTGTGGTGTCTCTTGACCTATTTTTCAGTCGGCCATCCGTGGTTGTCAGTGTCATGTTTGTCATCACATCAATTATATTGGTCCTTTGCTCATGCCGGTTTGAGAAGGTCTCCATTGACTTCTTGCTGGCAGGTCTTGTCCTTATTGACGACGACATATTGCTCTGAGGGCAGGCCTAGAGCCGCACCCTGGCCCTATTTTCATTATTGATAGGTCACCTTGTGCTCAACATCGATCAATATCATGGGTCTTTGATTGAGTGGTTTCCCTTGTGTTCGACATCAACTTTCATTATCATGCATTGGGATTCGTGTAGTGCCTTGGTTTCCATTTGACCCTATTGGTGGATTCCTTGCCTCTGTATCAGCTTTCATTATTGGTTGGTTCAGAGTGTTTCTATCATGCGCTGGATACATCTTGTGTACACCGAAAATGTGCTTCGGTTGTGTTACTACATCTTTTTCATCCATTTCCTTCCACATTATTGGCCTACGGGTTACACTCACGCTAGATTGATGAAGGATGCCTTAATGACTTCCTTCTAGCGGATCTTTTCCTATTGACTACAACTCATTTGCTCTGGGACAAAGATCTAGAGTCCATTTGGTAGTACCTTGGGGTTTGTAATCATTAGTGGCAGATTCCTTCGCTATTGATAGTGGGAAACCATCATTGTCCCTTGATTGATAGATTCTTCCAAGTGTTCGACTTCAGCTCATTTATTCACACTTGTTAGATTGTACTGGGTACCTTGACTCTCATTATCATTATCGGTGATTAGTCTCGTGTTTATTAATGGTATACATCAATGACCGGTAATCAAACAATTTCTCACGTGGTCGAACTCGGATCATTTATTCCCATTGTGTAGAAATGTACTGCGGTGGTTGGTGAAGACCTCGGGTTGCATCAACATGTTTTGGTTCACTTGTTAGTTTCTCTTGTTGCTGCTAGTTGACACCATCCACCTTATATGTTGCAGTTCTTCACAACAACATCTTATATGCTGGCATCCGAGTTGCGATGTAGTATCATTTTATTCCATCATGTTCATTTGGTACTATTGGGATCAATTTTTGACATCAGTGACCAGCTTCATCCTTGGGCATCATTGATGGTCTTCTTATGTATGATATTCAGACGTACTTTTTTCGATCATGATCAGATGATCCATCATGTACTTTCAGTTATTTATACTTGTATACATATTGGATCTGCTTGTACTTGATATGTGGACATGCTTTACTTTTTCTGAGCATGGGTATGCCCGCCTCAGACAACAGTTTCTTTCTGATCTCTTTTGATGGCTTGGCAGGCTGAATTCTGGTGAAGTCCTTCTTAGTCTTGACAAGATTCTTTCCATACACTTAATACATTTCGGGCATCATGTACTCCTTATGACCTCATATATTAGGGGGCATCTGTTATAGCACCATTTACCACCCTTGGTATTTGTGATGCTTGGTTTATGGCCTAGGGTAACCCCTCCATCCAAACTTGGTCCAAATATATTAAAGACAATGTTTTATTCCTTGTATGCTACTTTTCCCTGAGATAAAAGCGTGTACACGTGGGTCAGTCAATACCCAACCTGCGTATATGTGTTAAAACACTTAAAAAATTAAATTTCCTTAATTATGGGCGGAGTTCACACATTTTACCTGTTGATTATCTCTTATTTCCCGTTGGCCAACTGTTTCCCAACTAAAAAACTAATTGGGATAAGTATAAATAAACTTCTATGGGAAGGCCTAAAGGAGGAGAAGAGAGAGAGTTATTATACTGAGATTATCCTTGACTGAGTCTGATGAATCCCTGTGCCTCATGCACTTCCCCAAGCTTCAGGAAACCCTTGTTTCCTTGATTATAGATATTTTACCTCTTGCTTGAGATATCATGGTGTTGGTTATGGAAGAAGATTATTGAAGGCTAGGATAGGATGAACCCGGAGGAGGGTTCCACTTGGAGCCAGAAGAAGAAGACTCAGGTGAATTCTCTCCATGTTATTTATAGCTTACTGCAATAAAAGAAATGTTGTCTTGTTATGAAATTATCTTTGTGTATGCATAAAATTATGTTGTAATTCATATATGAACGTTGTTTTGACGTATGATCAATCATTTGTTTATATGATATAAAGTCAAATTTGGTGAATATGCTTTACTTCTATACTATTATGTATGTTTGAATTGAATGATTTTCAGGTTTGAAGAACATTGGGAGTTGCAGAGGGTTTGAACCTTGTGGGACCTACTCGAGCAAAGGAAATACGGGTATGGTCGCTCTTACATAGTTTGATTATATAAGCATTATTCCTAAGTTGTATGAGTGTTTCTTGTTGTAGTTTGCTTCTGCTCTGTTAGGGTTTTAACCCAAAGCCCTAGGGTACTTATTCCCGAAACAAGAAGGAATACATGGAGTTCTTGCTTGTTTGGGTTTACGAATATACCTTCGTTGGAGATCACATGGCCTAGAAGATTAATTTCGACTACAACAAAAATGATTTTCTTAAGATTGAGTGAAATTCCATAAATTTTACACCTTTCGAATATTTTCTTGAGGTGGTGTGGGTAGTTTGACCTTCACTTGGATAAGATAGTGAAATCATCAAGATATAACACTATGTTATGCCCTAAAATGCCTTTGATGAAGACTATGTACATTGCGCAATAAAAGGTGGCACTAGCATTGATCAACTCAAAAGGAATCTGTCTATAGGCTAAGGTCTCCCACTTGGTTGCGAAAAGTGATCTTCAACCTATCTTCTTATGCAAATAACACCTAGTTATAACCAGAGAATCCAAGTTATAATGTCTATCACTTAGTTAACTTTGTGATAAAAGATAACCCGATTAAGACATCTTTAAGTTCACCTATGACCTTGACCTCTAGCCTTCTAGCTAAATGATTTTGGTGTTAGTAATTTTTGGTACAACATTGATTTTCTAGCACACAAAGTAGGGCATAACACTAGAAGAAGCTCCATAGTCAACTAGGAAATTATGCAGATTGTGGCTAAAATTTTCAAAGGTTAGTGGGGTTTGAGTCATTGAATGAGCTCCAATACTAGTAGTGTTTATAGTAGAGTGGAAAATATTTTAGATTCTTGATGTCATAAAAATGGTTTTCCTCTAAGGCTTTAGGATTTGTTGTAGGTTTTGTCTAGGTAGGAGAGGGTTTAAATGTTTTCATGATTAACACCCTTTGTTGAGGAAGGTATAGAGGTCATAAAATGATGCATTCACCTTGGTATTCTTCATATCATTAATAACATTATACCTTATGGGGTTGTTATCTACAAAAGTTGGAGATTTGGTGTTATCAACACAAGTTGAAGACTTGGTGTTATGTGTAGAGGTAGGGGATTTACTGTTCTCTGCAGGAGTTGAGATCTTCTTTGTATTTTATATAATGTTGGGATCTAGTCTAGGGATGGACTCAATAATTCTCACAAACGTCTAGGGTGGTAGCATCTATTTGAGTAGATATTTGCCTTAGCAGGCTGACATGTATTAGGTGCAGATCCATTACTGTAAATGATCTAAGTTCTTGGGGCTGCCTGAGTAGCTTAGGCTTCACCTAAAGAAACTTCCCTAATGGTCTACACATTAGTTTCAACTATCCAATTCCGTAAGAACATGGGTGACCCTTTGGTGGCATCTTCCTCTATTGTACTGGGTGCATCATTGGATTCTTGAACTTGCTCATTAGATAATGATTGTTGTTCGAGGAGCTAATTAATAACTATCATCATAGTGTTTACCTACTAAGGATATATTTTCTTAGAATGATTGTCCTAGTGATAAGATATCCATACTAAAATCATCCAAGTATAGGTTACCACTTGAACTAATAGTGGGTTTGGGTTGATTGTTGGTTTTCTTCAAAAAAGGGCAGAAAAGGTCTATGCCTTGATGTAATTTACCCTGAGGTTTTTTTTCAACCATGATGAGATTATTGTATTAAATCAAAATCTGCCCTTGATCACAACCTATATAGCAAGTGAGTACAATAAAAATCCTTTGAGGCTAGCTATAATTGTAATATTCCATAATGCACACACAAATGTAACTACTTAAGATTATTTTGAAGCAAACTCACAATGTATGCCAAGTCAAAAGTCATACAATGGCCTTCTCAGGGTTCTCAACAAATTTATCAATAGATAAAAAATGCACAAACTTCCTAAATATTTCCTTTTAAAATGTACAAAATTTCACTAAAGATCCAAAATTCATTACCAATAGGGGTTTCACAACATTTAGGCTAGTAATTGCCTCTTAGGAATTTTGGACTTCACTTGGGTAGCTACAATATCTTTAGATTCTCATTGTTTTAAGATATAATAAGGAAAAAAATCTATAAACTCCAAGAAATTGAAGCTAACAACTGCTACAATATGATTTTCTTCTCAACTGAGATCCTCGGGACTTGATGAAGATAGGCTACCAAGATCTCATAATATGATGAAATTACCTTAATTCTACTAGGAAACAACCTTTCCATAATTACATAGTATTCTGATGTGCGTTGGGAGGGAGTTTGTACATCCTTTTTCAATGAGACCATGAAGGGATTCTGAACTCTTTGTTGCTTAGAGTGTTCCACAATGTGTTGCTTGAGATTTTCTTTGGTGAGTTTGTTAGTGAAGACATTAAAGGAAAACTCTATAACATTTATCATATCTTCCAATTCCCTATCCAATTCTTCATCTTGCTTGGCTTATCCCTAGGCCCAAATAGATAACAACCTATTCATCTTGATTAACCTTTCAATTAAGGAATAATTCTGCTAGTATTGAGCTAAAAACCTGAAGATATCCTTTTCTAGTTTTCCTTGAATCTTTAGGGCCTTATTGATGGGAATGGATTCATATGTCAATGATTATTCATTGATTCTAAGGACTTCCTATGGTGCCTAGGGATATTCCTTAGGCCATTGCTCCAACTAGTTCACAATAATCTGTAACCCTTGGAGTTGAGTACCTCTATACTTAACTAGTTCCCTAAGACTCATGCAATTTAGAAGAACAAGACCTGCAATAGTATATTTTAGTGCCTTCATGCTTTAGAATTTACTTTCAACCTTCAATAACTTGAACTATTTCTCTACTTATGTTATGTGGTCATCTTTAAACTTTAGTTGTTCAAGGAGGTCTTTCACATTTCTCTTGGTGGCTTGAGAGAATGTTGTACCCGTCGAGGCCATATCAAGTGGATCTTTCCCAATGTCTGGCACAATGGGCCTTTTAGTGGTGACATACATTGGAGGAAGTGATGAGTTGACAAGGTCTTCTCCTTGTGCCCCATTATCCTATAGAGTGTGATCATATCTAAACCTACCTAGATTAAACCCTTTCTTCTTCCTAGTCGGTGTGATTCCCATCTCCGTAACTTGTAAGTGACCACATGTGATGATAAGGGAAGCTAGTTGAACTAGGTAAATGCCCATTAAAACTATATCTAGTGAGTATGTTGTTCTTGTGTGTTTGGCCTTTAGAACTTCTTTTTTAGCTTTGGTCTCTTCTTCTTGTTACTTCCTCTTCTGTTCTACTTCTTATTTTATTCTTTATTCCTCTTCTTTTCCTTTTAATTCTTTCTCCCTCCTCATCCTTTCCTCTTCCTTCTTAGTGAGCTCAAGTTCCTAGGCTATCCTGGATGTCTCTTGGTCCTATTTTAGCTTCTCTTACTCAATTCAGGTTGCTTCCTAGTGGGAATCTTGCTTCTACTACCAGGGATTATCTCTTAACTATATTTCTCTCATTTTTTGATTGAGAATCATTATAGCCTATTCTAAAAATGCCCTCAAAGAAATTTAAAACATTTTTCTATTTCTCTTCCTTGGCCCATGTATCTGATTAGTAGTTCCACCTATACCTTCATGCCTTGTAATGATTTTGCACCATAGAGTTGGGATCATATTTGTGGAACTTCATATCCCCAAAATAGAAAAGTGTTAGGGCATCATACTTTACTTTAGGTTCTTTTATGCCTTTCAATAGATATGAGTCTAGGTGTAAGGGCATGTGTGGCCAAGAATCCTTCTTGTCCAGTGGGAGCATGTTAGGTCCTTATAATACTAGTGTAGTTCCCTTATTGTTATTAACAATGTAGCCCCGTTATTATTATTGTTGTTCCCATGTAGTCCCCATATTGTTATTGTTATTCCCCATAGAAGCCCAATATTGTTATTGTTGTTCCCTTACATCATTTTTGTTATGTGGGCTCTAATTATATTGTGACCCCTTAAACTCTTCTATATACCAAGGAGGTCTTGTCATTTGTATCATCCAAGAATTGTTCATTTATGTAATTTAAAGTAGGTTTCCCCCTCGAAGAGGCTAATTTTCAAGTAGTTGATCTATATTTTCTTCTGTTTTGTGATTTGGTTGCATAACATTTGGGATCAGAGCTATGGATTCTAGGGTTTCACTGCTTCAAATAGGTCATCTTGGAATTTTTGATATAACTTTTTTCTACAAAGCTTAAGAAGTTGAAATTTTGACCACGTGGAGCTGAAATCTTTGTGTAAAAGTTCCAGATTTTGGTTTGCTATATTTTCAGAGTTATGATCTGAAGAAGTTATGGTTTCTACATGCTCCAAAATTTAATCTCAAATAGGTGACCTAGGGAAAATCGTCATAAGTTTTTCTTCGAGCATCAGATTCGAGTTTCATAAAAATTGAAAGAAAGTGCACTAACTAAGTTTCTCATATACCAATTTCAGGGTAAAAGGCTGAAAAACCAACACATGGAATTTCTTACAATTTCGCTCTACTGAACTAGTCCATAATTAGGTCATCGTGGGAGATTTAGCATTACTTTATCTTGAAGAATCCAGTCTTGTTCTGACTTTTGGAATTGGAAAGACGATTAATAGGGCTATCACAGGATGAAATTTCAAACCTTGGGAGGCCGAAATTACATAAATATAACAATTTCAAGATCGAGTTCCTATGAATAAGAAAAATGTGTGTATTTTTTAAAAATTTTTGCATATCTTTTGTTTGAAAAATCAGTTTGAAGTGATTCAAAGGGCATAATGAAGCATAGATAGAATTGTTTGATTCTAAAATGCCTTGAAACAAAAAAATGGATACACCTAGTAAGCAACCAGAAAGATCTACTATGATACATGAAGAAGAGGAAGAAATGCAACATGATATATCAAAATTACGAGACCAAGTGAAACAAATTTTTACCTCACAAAGAGTAACAAAAAATGAACTAGAAGAGAAGATGGATTGTTTAGAAGCAAAAATAAAAGGAAAAATGGAGGGTTTGGAGGACGAAATAGGATTTTTTAGAGTAGACATGGACTCGATGAATATCAAGTTGGAAGGGTTGACAAAGTTGCTGCAAGAAAGGCTTTCCAGTGGTTACAAGGAAATCCATGAAAATCATGATGAGGAAAAAAATAATATGAATTATTATTTTAGAGACTCTAATGTTGGGTTTAAGAACAACCACATTTCAAATATAGATATGAGAAAGTTTGATGGCAAGGATCTGGTAACATGGTAGAGACTCCAATGTTGGGTTTAAGAACAACAACATTTCAAATATAGATATGAGAAAGTTTGATGGCAAGGATCTGGTAACATGGATACTATAGATGGAGCAATTCTTTGATCTACATGATGTGTTGCACACACAAAAGGTACACATTGCATCTTTATATTTAGAACAAAATTAGTTTGTGTGGTATTTATGGTTCTTTTCTTGTAAATAAATTGTCACTTGGATACTTTTTGTGAAAGAATTGGTAGCACATTATGAGGATACAAAGAGAAATACATTCTTTATCTAATTGATAAATATCAAATAAAAGGGCTCAATGGCGGAGCACATTGAGGACTTCCAAAGATTGAATATCAAGGTAAATGATATTCCAGAGGAGTATAGGATTGATGTCTTCATAGGGAGTTTAAAGAATAACATCGAACATGAGGTTCACCTTTGGGAACTCGATTCAATGGAAAAGGCATTCAAGGTGGAAATAAAAGTTGAAAGAAAAATTATGACAAGAAGGAAGTCTACTACTCACAACTATAAAGATGGAAGAGTTGTTGCTCCTAGCCTCACACAACCTACAAGGTTGACACCACAAAATCTGGAGGAAAAAAGAGCAAAATTGATTTTTTAGGGTTGTGATAAAAAATACACTAAGGGTCATAAGTGTGTTGAGAAGAAATTATTTTACATAGACTGTGAAGAGGATGAAGAAAAGGAACTAGAAACATAAAAAAAAGAGGATATACTCCAAGAACCAACCCCAGAAAAAGAAGAAATGAATCTGACCATATCTTGTAATGCATTGGTAGGAATTACCACTCCCTCAAACTCTCAATATAGAAGGATATATCAAGAAAAAAAGGTAATAGTGTTGATCGATTCTAGTAGTACCCATAATTTTATTCATTGTAAGATAAGCAAGGAATTGAATTTCTCTCTATATCTAGCACAAGAGTGTCAAGTGATGGTTTCAAATGGAGGAACTATAAATTGCTCATGTAAGTGTCGTAATATGAATCTAACCATGGGGGAATATGTATTGGATAGTCCAATGCTTTACATTCCAATGGGTGGTTCTGATGTTGTATTAAGAGTCCAATGGTTACAATCTTTGGGGACAATAGATTTTAATTTTCAAGAACTTTTCTTGAAATTTGTTTGGGAAGGAAAGGAAATTGAATTAAGGGGAATTGTAGGGAAATCAAGGAAGATAAGCATCTTTAATGGAAGGGCAAAGCTTTTCAAGAAAGAACAACGAGGAATAATCACACAATTATGCTCACTAGATGTTCAAACATTAAAATCATTTGTTTCTCCATATATCCAAAGAATCTTGGACAATCATTCCAAGGTATTTGAGACTCCCAAATGCCTCCCAACTATTTGTGATCATGATCATTATATTCACTTGATTCCAAGAAGTGTTCCTCCAAACATCAAACCTTATAGATATCACTATGCCCAAAAGAGTTAAATTGAATGTATGGTTGCAAAAATGCTAGAGGCAAGTATAATTCAACCTAGCCAAAGTTCTTTCTCTGCTCCAGTAGTATTGGTACACAAGAAGGATGGATCATGGCATATGTGTCTGGATTATAGGGAGCTCAATAAGCTCACCATTAAAGATAAATTTCCCAATTATTGGATGAATTACATGGAGCAATTTAATTCACCAAGATGTATCTTCGTTCAAGATACCATCAAATTAGAATGAATACTGAAGACATTCTGAAAACAACATTCAAAACTCATGAAGGTCATTATGAATTTTTGGTCATACCTTTTGGCCTTACTAATGCACCTTCCACATTTCAAGGTTTTATGAATTCCATTTTCAAACCCTTAGAAAATTTATTTCAGTATTTTTTTGATGATATACTAATCTACTACAAGTCTTGGAAGGATCATGTTCAACATGTTGAGAGGGTGCTCAAACTATTGGAGGAGAAACAATTGTATGCAAAAATCTCCAAATGTTTCTTTGGGGTAGAGGAGGTGGAATATTTGGGTCATATTGTATCTCAATGGTGATTAAGGTGGATCTTAACAAAATTAAATCCATTAAGGAATGGAAAATCCCCACAACCCTAAAGCATCTTCAAGGATTTCTTAGGTTGACAGGGTATTATCGCAAGTTTGTTAATAATTATGGGAAAATAAAAACACCTCTAACAAACTAAAGAAAGGTGCATTTTTTTGGACTCCATAAGCAACTAAGTCCTTTGAACATATTAAAGAGGCAATGCGCCATGATCTAGTTTTAGCTACTCTAGACTTCACGAAAACCTTTATGGTGGAATGTTATGCATTGGGAAATGGAATTGGCACTATTTTAATACAATAAGGAAGACCCATTGCTTTTGAAATTCGTCCAATCAAGGGAAATTGTTTACACAAAACTATTTATGAGAAGGAAATGTTGGCAATACTACATGCCATGAAGCAATGACGCGCTTACCTAATGAAAAACACTTCAAGGTAAAAACTGACCATGATAGTCTTAAATACTTTTTGGAACAATGATTATCTTCAGAAGAGCAGCAAAAATGGGTCACTAAGATGTTGGGTTTTGACTTTGAAATCATATACAAAAAAGGGAAGCAAAATATTGTTGCAGATGCACTCTCAAGAAGGGATGAGGATGTGGAGGCATTTCTCTATGAAATTTCTATTATCTAGCTTGACTAGATAATTGTAGCAAGGGGGGAATGGAAGAATGATGAAGAGGTGTGGACACTCAATAAAAATTTACAACAAGATGTTAGTACATCATATACATTTATTAGGAAAATGACTCATTACGCCGAGAGGCGCTCTACAACCCAGTATAGGTTGGACGTGTGAGCGTTAGATGTGAGACGTGAGACGATCTTTTAGATATTTTTTAATTAATTTTTTCATATATTGTAATTTTGTTTTTTATTAATTATAGCAACAAGAAAATCCTAATTTAATTTGTCCTTGAATTCAATTGGGAATTAAATTGGGAGTGTATCTAGAGTCATGTAGAGTGATCCCTAAAATTTAGGAGTCCAGGTTGAGTTCTTATTGAGTTGTAATTATTTAATTCAATTTAACTGGGTTAAATTCAGTTAAACTAGTTCTAACTGTTGGAGGAACTAGTAATAGGTCAAGTGAATTAAATTGGATTTAATTCACATGTAGTGATCAATCAAATAACTGATAAATCACTCAAAATAGGAATTAGTGATAAAGTGAATTAAATTGGATTTAATTCACATGCAGTGATCAATTAGAGAATTGATAAAACACTCAAAATAGTTCATTCATGCCAGTTCAAAGAAAGACCCAGTTGAGATTAGAGTAAATCACTCAAAATATCTCATGCATGTTAGTTCAGAGGAAGACCTAGTTGAGATTAGAGTTCAGGGACAATGTACTATCAATTGTATAATTTTCGGAGTTGTACATATGGTGCATGCAAACAGTAGAAGACCTATGATGGATTGCATATTTGTGGTGAGGGATTTTCCCAATTAAATATGGGCTAATTCCCTTGGAAGGAAGTAGGGGCTTGGCAGGCATCAGATTTGGCTAAGTGTTTGCTTGAGCTGGTTTGTGAAGCAGTGAGATAGTTTGTACTTGTGCATAGATTGTTTTTTTTTTTTTTTTTTTTTTTTTTTTTTTTTTTTTTTTTTTTTTTTTTTTTTTTTTTTTTTTTTTTTTTTTTTTTTTTTTTTTTTTTTTTTTTGGGCAAATGCTAAACTATTTATATTAAGAAAATGAAAAAAATATATACAAGAGGTTGAAACCTCTGAGAGCGTATGAACAGCTCTCTATCAAGTTTTTCCAACCAAAATTTGTGATTACAGGCCTTGACATAATGCCTATTCTCACAATTACACTTCCAGTTTACAGATTTAGACATAATGACATGGACTTTAACAAAATGCATAAACATAAACAGACTAAACAAAGCATAGATGCCTGTTAGTAGAGGGACACTGGATTGAGGACACGCGTCGAAGATTCTTCAAGCTTCCCGGACTGAGCACAGGTGGCGCACGTAACCAAAAAAACCAAAGAAAAGCTGAGCGCAGGTGGCATGCACGACGCTTCCCGGACGGAGCACAGGTGGCACACGTAACCAAGACCATAGACAGGCTGAGCGCAGGTGGTCATCGAAACAAAACCAAAGACAAAAAATGCTGGAGAAGTACCTTAATCCTTCCCCTCCTTGGCTGTCGCCTGGTCCTCTGCTTCCTTCTGCTTTGCAGCTTGCTGCTCTGCCTCCCATTCAGCTTCCTCCCTTTCTGGATCAGGCACACACTCTATTTCCATACCAGTCGGTATGTCCTCCAGCCTCAGAATTCCTAGAGGAGAATAGGATACAAGCGACTTCCAAAGAAGCGCGCAGGCTTCTTGTCATCTTCAGGCATCTTCTGAGTTTGGGAATCCGTCGCCTGAAGCTGAACCAAACTGGTAATTTCCCTATCCATAAGGCTACAGATTTCACGAAGGGCTTCATGCTGCTCCTTAGAATGCGCTCCTGTACTTTCCTCTTCGAGCTTGCTCTGAGAGGAGGGTAAGTAGGAGCTTTCCTCCTGGCTTCCGCTCTGAGAGGAATTGTTGGAGTTTGGCTCCTGCTCCTCAGTGATCCCTTTTCCCTTACCTTCTTCTCCTTCTTCCTCCGCAAAAACCACAATAATTAATGTAGAAACTATAGGCTTGTTGGTGCGACGGAAGTATTTGAACTTTACCGTCTGCACAGAGTTGCTAATATCTTAGTCGGAATCGTCAGAACCAGGAGAGTTGGGCGAAGCATAAGCCAACGGGGAGACCCGCCGCGGGCTATGAACTCCTCTGCCACCAGGGTTCCCCCTCTGACCATGATTCCTACCTCGATGCGGCGAAGCATGTCCTCTAAGAGGCATCCTGAACCTGTAAAATTGTAACAGGGTTTTCTTTTCTCGCCTTTCCGTGATAAATTGTAACCGTGGGGACCAAATCTCCCACTGCTCTCTGCCTCTGAAGCAACTCTGCTTCACACTTACACCCTCCTTCTCTGTCCACAAACCCACATTATCTTGCAGAACAGAGCCGAAATTCTTTGCCTGTTCAGACAGGCCTGTCAAACTGAACTCTCCGCGCCCAGACATTCTGGCTGCCTCTGTCTTAATTCCTTGGTAGCTCGGGCGATAGGAATGGCATTGAATGCCATTGAATGCGCGTTTAATGGATTTCATTAATCGCAGGTCAAGTTGCTTTCACACCGAAGACTCCTCGTGGCGGTCACGTGGCTAGCTTCTATCAACGTGTCACCCGCATCCGGGTACTTGTGCATAGATTGTTAGGGTTGAACAAGCATTGTATTTTCTTCTCAAATCTTCTGGTTAATGTAATGTAGATAGTCAGGTTTTTGAGAATTTGCTTTCCCCATAAAATATTGTGTTATATGCGGTTGAAATTCTTCCTTTTTTGCTTAGTGTTTTCATCTATGAATATTTGTTTCCTGATGAGTAGAGTAGATTCATGTCTTTTGTTTTAGCATATCACATAGCAGTTTGAATCCGAGTAGATTCATGTCTTTTGTTTTAGCATATCACATAAGTAGTTTGAATCTACAACAAAAATCTACACGATTTTTAGATAAAAGAAAATATAATATACATATTGCATTAAAATATATAACATATAAATAATACTTATAAATTAACATCCATTTTACCATATAAATTAAAACAATGATTCTATAACCATCTATAAATTTAATTAATAAGCAGATAAAAACTTAATATTTACAATACAACAGATTTTAATCACAACATTTTCAATGGATTATTAACTTCTAAATAGGTTTTTTCAATACTGGCTATACCCGAAGAGAAAGACTAGAGAGGAGAGGGGGGGGGGGGGGGGGGGGGGGGGGGGAAGAAATCATAATCCATGGTTTTTCAATACCATGGCCTGGATTTTGATTATTTGTTATGATCTAGGATTGTTTGTATTCGTTACAATCATGGGGCTAATACATGGTTATTGTGCTAAGAGGACTCTACCAACCAGTTAGGGTGATGTGTGGAGCGTAAGATGTGATGTTAGATGTTAGATTTAGATGTGATGTAAGATATGATATTGAGATGTTAGATATTTTTTAAATTCTTTTTTTTGTTTATTGTATTTTGTTTTTTTAATAAAATTATGATAATATTTTGTTAAAGAAATATAATATCCTATGACATTTAAAATATATAAAATATGATAGTACTTAACATCCATTTTACCATATAAATTAAAATAATGATTCCATAACCATCTATAAATTTAATTAATAAGAGAAAGCTAGAGAGAGGGAGGGAGAGAGGGAGAGGAGGGAAGAAAATCATAATACCATGGGCTAATACCATGGGCCACTTAGGCTTTTGATTATTATGTTATGGATTTAGGATTTTAATTATTCTGTTACAATAACATGGACCAATACCATCGCTTATCAATACCACATGCCCAAAAACCATAACTTATTTCAAAATCAAAATATTTTACAAATACTTTATTTTAATTTAGTTTTATAACATTTTTAATTAAATCTAAAAGCAAAAAGGTTATAATTACTTTTGAGGCAATATCTAAACCCTCCATTCTCACCACTACTAAAAATATTCCCATAGAGATTAAATCGAGGTTTTAATAAATTAAAAATGAGAATGCTTTTATATATACATATGTGAAATTTATATAATAGAAATAATATTATAAAGAACCAGGATAGAAGATGCATCTTAACCAAGGATCTAAAGTGACTAACAATGATAGAGGAAAGACAGTGCATGATTCTTTTATGTTTTTTTTAATTGTATTTTCTTTGACATGATTGATCCAAAATATAAGTTTAATTTTCAACCAATTATGTTTTTGTTTTGTGTTTAAATTTAGATAATTTCTTAAGAGAGAGAGTGAGATGGAGGGGGAATAGAATGGGGGAGAGAGACATAGAGGTGGGAGATACAAGGAGAGAGAGGAAGAAAGAGAGAGAGTAGGCGGGAGAGAGGAGGAGAGAGGGAAGGAGAGAGAGGAAGGAGAGAGAGGAAGGAAGAGAGAGAGTAGGGGGAGAGAGGAGGAGAGAGGGAGAGAGAGAGAGGAAGGAAGAGAGAGAGGAGGGGGGAGAGAGGAGGAGAGAGGGACGAAGAGAGAGATGGATTTGGAGGGGGAAAGAAAGGGAGGGAAGAATAAAGACATTGAGAGATAGAGGTGGAGAGAGAGAGGGAGTGACAAGGGAGAGATGAATATGGAATGAGGGAGAGATGAGATGAGAGAAGAGAGAGAAAAGGAGAGGATAGAGATATGGAAATAAGGGGAAGAGAGAGATAGGAAGACATATATATGGAGGGGGGAGAGTGAGAAGGAGAGAGGGAGGGAGATAATGACAAAGTTGGAGGGTGGATAGAAAGAGAGAGTGTGATGGGGGGAGAGATAGAGGGATACAGAGGGAGGTGGGAGAGAAAGGGAGAGAGAGGAAGGTAGAGAGAGAGGAGAGAGAGCAGGGGGGAGAGAGAGAGAGAGATGGAAGGGGAAGAAAGACATAGAGAGAAAAAGTGTGGAGAGGGAGAAGGGAGTGACAAGGGAGAGATGGAGAGATGGTGAGGGAGAGATGAGAGCAAGAGGGAAGAGAGAGAGAGAGAGGGAGACAAGGGGAGAGGGGAGAGAGAAGAGGAGATGGAGGAGGATATATATTATATGGTATATATATATGGGAGAGAGAGAGAGAGAGAGATGTATGGAAGAGAGAGAGAGAGAGAGAGAATGGGAAGAGATAGAGAGAGGGAGAGATAGATAGATAAATATATATGGAGAGAGAGAGTGTATGTTTGAGGGTTGATGTAAAGAGATAAAGAAGGAGAGATAGAGGGACATAGAGATATAGATGGAGGGGGTGAGAGGGAAGAAGAGAGAGACAAGGAGAGGGAGGGAGGAAGAGAGATAGATATGGAGAGAGAGAGAGAGATGTGTTTAGGGGATTGAGATAGAGAGACAAATAAGGAGAGATGGAGGGAGGTATAGATATATATGGCAGGGAGAGAAAGAGAATAAGAGAAATATAGAGAAATGGAGGGAGAGGCGGAGAGAGAGAGATGAGGGAGAGAGGGAGGGGGAGAGATAGGAGAGAGGGAGGGAGATAGACACGAACTGGAAGGTGGAGAGAGAGGGAAGAAGAAAGAGACATACAAAGACAAATATAGGCATAGAATTTAGATATAGAAAGTCATGAATATTTTGGTTTTTCACTAAACCAGATGTATTGATTTCAATGTAGTTGTTGATTTCTAATTCTTTTTGATCGTTTGCACTAGATGCATTGATTTCATTGTAGATGTCGATTTCTAGTCCTATTTAATACCTTACGCTAGATGCATTGATTTCAATGTAGATGTTGATTTCTACTCTTATTTGATTTCTTGCACTGGATGCATTGGTTTCAGTGGATTTTAATTTCTAATCCTATTTGATCGCTTGCACTCGATGCATTGATTTTAATGTAGATGTCAATTTCTAATCCTATTTAATACCTTACACTAGATGCTTTGATTTCAGTGTAGATGTTGATTTCTACTCCTATTTGATTGCTTGCACTGGATGCATTAGTTTCAATGTAGACATTGATTTATAATCCTATTTAATTGCTTGCACTAGATGCATTGATTTCAGTGTAGATGTTGATTTCTAATCATATTTGATTGTTTTCCCTAGATGCATTGATTTCAATGTAGATATTGATTTTTTATTTGATGCAACTAGATGTATGGTGTACATTAATTTCAAAGTAATTAGATCAATTGTGTGCATTGATTTCAGTGTATGCACATCTCTGCCTCCTCCATCTATTTCTCTATCTCCCATTGTCTCTCCTTTATCTCTTTATCTCACCCCCAAACATACACACTCTCTCTCCATATCTATCTATCTATCTATCTATCTATCTATCTATTATTACATTATCACTTTGCACTCAATTTTTTTATTTCAATATTTTTCGTCTTTCAAGTTACTAACAGTCTCTTTAAGCTCAACAAACTGAGGTAACTAAGCAAGTTTAAAATTAAATTGACCAAATCAATCTTAGACATATTTAGCATATTTAAAATGATCAAAATAATTAGATGTTAAACAGATTTTGTATGACCACACATGACTGAAACCAACCTAGATCCATCTTAACCCCAAATCTATCAAGCGCCGAGAGGGTTCGAATCTCTCGAGGTGTAAACCTTTCCTCAATTTTTTCACTCAAAACAGAGGTTTTCACCTCAATAGATTTGATCCCTCTCGAAGCTTTATAGATCCAGGCTTAAGATGGATCTGGTACAAAGATCGCTTATATCTATGTACTAATTCCCAACTCAAACAAAAGATTCATTTGGAATTGTACACCACTCCTTTAGGAGGGTATTTAGGATTTTTAAAAACATACCATAGGTTTAAGAAGGTTTTTTTTTGGATGGCCTTAAATATGATATTCAGAAGTTTGTGGTAGAATGTTTAGTTTTCCAACAAAACAAAGTTGATACAATTAAGACCCGAGGTTTGTTACAATCTTCAACCTGACTTGGAGGGGAGGTATCAATGGATTTTATCACAAGTACGAAGGAAAGAGTGTCATCATGGTGGTAGTTGATAGACTTACCAAGTATGCACACCTTTGTGCATTATCTCATCCTTTTAAAGCCAATACAGTTGCTACAAAATTTATGGAAACAATTCAAAAGCTAAATGGAAACCCAAAGATTATTATAAGTGACAGAGATCCCATTTTCACTAGAAATTTTTGGACAAAACTATTTTCTTATCTTGGTACTCAATTACATTTTTTTTTTTATGTAGACTCTGATTATATTGTGACCCCTTAGACTCCTATACATACCAAGGACGTTTTGTCATTTTTATCATCCAATAATTGTTCATTTATGTAATGTAAAGTAGGTTTCCCCTTGAAGAGGCTGATATTCAAGTCGTTAATCTATATTTGTTGGGTTGTGTTATATTATTTCCATGACTAGCCCATGTAGTTAACCGGGGGGTTAGAAGGGGGGTGGAGCTTCCCCTTTGTTGCGTCGATTGCGTAGCTGGGGGGGGGG